>JAVYIG010008865.1:0-84497 GCA_035222895.1 Strongylocentrotus droebachiensis | reverse complement strand
ATTGATGACTGTATCTTGGAAATGTTGTAATCAACACCCAAGTTCCAACAGACCGCGATATTTATGATTGTTACGTCGCCTCCGTTCTGAGGTCGCCGACATGTGGCGGGAATGTCATAATAAATCTGTCATTATTTGAATGTCCTTGTTTGCGACTGGTAAAATGCCATGGTGAGGAGCAATTATTTCCGATGACAAAAAACATTTGTGTATTACAAAATAATCCAACATTTTAGGATTGTGATAGGCATACGGCCAATTTACACCTGTAATCTCTCTCTCTCTCGATAATAATAAATCCATCTCTATCTCGAATCAACACTGTCTCCTTGTTATCTAAAATGAGGCGTCATGTCAATCAACACCAAACTTTAAAACACGCGTATATTTGACATTGTTACGCGCCCTTTGTTTTGAGAGCGCCGACATATTTGTGGCGGGAATGCCATAATAAATATGTTCATTATATGTATGTCGTTGTTGCGCACATGTCATGTTGTTGTCCACATGTCATGTGGCGTGAGATAACATCGTTCAATTTTTTAGAGAATACAGTTAGATTGGAAATAAGAAATAAGAAATCTTTTTTACTTCTAATATATATAATAAAGACTACAATTAGAATTTCACCATCTCTTGCATTCTCTTTCTTTCCCTCGTTCTCTGCAATTCCCCTCTCACTTAATTTTCATCTCCCCCCCCCCCCCCGCCACTCTCTACTGATCTATATATGACCTTCTCTTTATTTGTTTTGGAATAAATAATCACACCCTCTACAATTTTTATGAAATTTCGTAAAGAAATATGAAGTAAGTTTTATTTAAAATTAAAGATAAAAAAAAAAAAAAAAAAAAAAAAGATTATTTCTAAGAGATGGAATTAAAAAATTAGAGTGGTTTTGATAAAGTAGGTGATGTAAAAAAAAAAAAAGGGGGGGGGGGGGTGGGGGGTAAAGTAGGATAATGTGCGCTAAACAAACAAATTATACGCAACATAAAAAGCACAGACCACAAACAAAATAATGTGCGTCTCGGTTTGGAAATAAGATTATTCGCATGTGCTTTTCTTCAGGCGCAGACGCATGGAGGGGGGGGGGGCACGGGGGCAAGGCCTGCTTCCTCCCTGGCCAAAAAAAACAAAACAAAAACGGACCCCCCATCCCTGCCAATAAAAAAAGTTAAAAATAAGATGGTAACCATAAATATCCACTCTCGCTTATCATTTCATTAGTCCTCAGATCTTTCAAACACCCACCATCTCTTGCATCCTCTTTCTTCCTCTCATTTTTGATCATTCAGATTCATCCGCATTTTCATGCAAAATATTTTCTTCATTCTTTCTCAATCTTTCTTCTACTCTTTTTACCATCTTTAATGAGGCATCACCTCAATCAACACCAACGTTTTCAAAACACCGCGTATATTTGACACTGTAAACGCGCCTTTGTTCTGAGAGCGCCGACTGAGAACATATTTGTGGCGGTCTGGGCGGGAATGTCATAATAAATCTGTCTTCATTCTTTCTCAATCTTTTTCTACTCTTTTCACCATCTTTAATAAGCTGAAGAAAAGAAAGAAAAATCAAATACAATATCACCGACGCTTGAGAAATAAAATGGTGAGAGAGAGAGAGCTACAAGCGAAAACAATTAAATATCACTGATGTTACCGGTTAGCCGTCGGAAAGAAATAAAAGTAAGTCCATAAATAGCAACCGATCGCGGGAGAGACAGAAGCGAAACCAATGTAAATATCTGTTGATTTCAAAACAATTTCTTATGGTTCATTCTATATCGAAAACTATTCCGGCACGCAAATATCAAGAAGGTAGTCGCTGCCGATCGATATCGCCTTTGTTCGGATGGCCTATTCATGGAGCATCGCCTTTGTTCGGATGGGCCTATTCATGGGACATTCCAGAATGTACCCAGAATGCGCCAATTAAGACGTTAATTACCGCATTCTAGCTACATTCTAGGTACATTCTGGAATGTGGATTAACGAACAATAGATTCTGAATAGGGACATTCTACATGCATTCTACATGCATTCCGAATGCCAGTTGAATAAATCCGTGGCGCCTTATAAGGAAAAATTGAACATAATATATAACATTGTAAACAAACTAACACAATAATTTTAACATAAGTCTTAATAAATTTGCAGATGAACTTTTACATTTACATACAAGGTTCCAACTAAAGTTACACATTTAAATTTGAAAAAATATTCACATATTAAACCAAATTATATTTTCACCAAAAAAACAACAACAACAACAACAACAAGAAGAATCGCAAATAAAGTTTGTACTAATTTCTCGGCTAGTTTGATTATAAATCTCAAATTATTTCTTTTCCACAATATTCTGTCTTCCTCTAAAATTTCCTTTAGTGAAATGATAGCTAGGTGATGGCCTCCGTCGAATATCGGCCTCGTATATGCTAGCTGTCCAACTTAAACAAATATAAGTAATAAATAACAATAATTGTATGTTCATTTGGCGTTCTCACACGATTGGCTTCACAGCGCTTTACATGGTATGAAATTGGGGAAATCAGTTAAATAAGTATACGTCTTTAAGTGCTTCTGATTGATTCCAGAGAGGCGGGGTGCATAGAATTGAAAAGCATTGTCTTCTGTCCAATGTGGATGCTCTGTGTATGTAGAGAAGAGAGCTGCATTGTCTGGTGATGATCAGTTGTTATAGGTCAAATTTCCATTCTAAGTCAAGAGGTCCGATATTATTGTAATATTTCTGAAATGTAAATATTCTTGAGAATGTCTTTATTATAAAGATATCCTCAATGCTATTAGACATTGTTGTTAATACACGTATTCTACATCTATTAATAATGCAAACATTCAACACCATTGTAATTCTCTAAACAGAACCTCGTTGAATACAGCTCGAGCTTTCATGGGTCATCCTGAAAAGTTATTTTTATCTATTTACTTTTGATATTCTATGTATTATTTAATGTCTTTTGCACGTACCACTGAATTTTGAATCGATGAATTTGATTATGGGCTTGGCAAATCAAATCAAATCAAATCAAAAGATCTTGATTCGACCATCACCTGATCGACGGGTCGCTTAGGGCACTATCAGTGGCGGATCCAGGGGGGGGGGGGGGGGGGGGCCGGGGGGGCCCGGGGCCCCCCCCCCCCCCCTTGAGAAAAAAATCATGTAAAATCACGTGATTTTTACGATTTTTGGGGGTTGGGCCCCCCCCCCCCCCCCCCCCACCCCCCTCGACTCATTTGAAGTGTATTATCAGTATATTATGTCTTTTTCGTCCTCTCTAAAAATCCAATGAAAGTATCGCGTCTCTCCTCTGAGAGGTAAACTTTCTACTAACAATTACATTTGAAGAGGCTGTATTTCCCCCCATATCTGTAACATTCTTAAACTGAGAGATAGCAAATGATTACAGCATACATGAAAACAGTGCATACCTACAATTTGTTAAATACAACAACATAAACATGACGTTAATATTAAATAGACCTCTTTTTAATATGTCCTATCAATTCTTATTTTTGTGTGTGTTTTGGTTTTTAATGCACACATTAAAGCAAATACGTGTATTAAGCAAACAGACTATAAATCAAGTCTTACAAGGTAAAGAAAACAATTGTTTATTTTAATTTGTCAGTTATTTCTGTGTCAAAGATTTATTCATATGAGTGCCATGAATAAACAACTTATAAATACGATATTGATAATTCAAAATATATAAGACTGTTTAACGTTTCTTTGTTTTCTTCTTATATGTTTGGTGCATTTATGATTTTGTAATGTAATATAAATTCATGTAATTTAAATTAGAAACATCCATTTCATCTCTACATTATAATTACTCTGTTGGAAACACACAAACCTCAGCTTTAACCCAGCTACACCTGAATGAAGCGAGGCCCCAATTTGGAATCTATACTATTAAGTAACTCTCTGCACTGAAAGAGTTAATAATGATCCTGCTCTTGCCATCTGCCTACTGTGAAACTCCGTTTGGTTTTCTTACAAGATTTTATTATCATCGAATGTTCGATCGGAACTAAAAATTTGGACCTATTGATCGTGTGTTTGGAAGTCGACTGGTCGAATTGATATCATAACACAGAAGGATAGCATCAACTACACGGTGTGACATAAAAATGAATCACATTGTCTGAAATAAAAAATAAAAAATAATATGCTTGTGTTTAATTTATTCATGTTTTTGAAGTGTTTTATTATTGTTATGAATTGTGTTGATTTAATTTAAGTGGTTTGTTATGTTGGTCTGTTACTTTTTCGTATTATATACCATGGATATAGTCATATATATTTAAAAATCATATACCTAGGTGGGGTTGATTAAAAACAAGGCCCTTAGAAAAGGGGGGAAGGGGTGAATCCAAACCTTATCTATTTCTATTTTTTCTATTTCTCTCTCTCTCTCTCTCTCTCTCTCTTTCTCTCTATGATATTATATTAAGGGAGAGAGAGAGAGAGAGGTATAAAACCTGGAAAACTTCACTGTAAGTGATTCAGTATGCTCTTTCTCGTATTTCACAGTTTAGTGATCACTTGGATTTAAATGATGACAAAAGTAAGATTTCACATTATCAATTGGTAACTTGGATGATAAATGTAGTATTTTGTTCAAGCGGTCCTTGAATAAAGAATACTTACAATGTTTAATTTTCCACATGGGTTTATAAACGATTTTATGATCATTTATAACAATATCATCCATAAAGTTCACGTCTAATGACCCGGCTCGCCACTTTATGAAGATCACATATCCTTCCCACACTAATACGATATGATTTACATATGTCATGAGTTTTATGGTTCTATTCACAGCTTACTTCTAAGCGCTATGGTACGCTATGTATTTTTTAGCGCTAACTTCATATCGAACTTGTGTAAGCAGGACAAATTGAAATTTTGAGGAAAAGGGGTGATTTTTAGTTACCGAAGTTAATGGATATGAAAAACAAAAGGATTGTTCATTGTTTCATTATAAATGCATTCATGAATTGGCACCTATTTATCTGCAAAAAACTAATCCAGGAATACAAAACCTTGCGCAATTTACGGTCATCTTCACAATTAAACCTCGTATCTACTTCTGTGTCAACTCTTTCTAATGGTAATCGCTCTTTTTGCAAAGCTTCTGCTGAACTTTGGAACAAACTACCTTTTAATGTCAAAAACTGTCAAATTTGTAACCTTTTCAAAACTAGTCTTAAGACACATTTATTCAAGATTGCTTTCGCTGATCATTTAACTCTGTTCACTTTGATGTGTATTCCATATGTATTGTAATTTGTATGTTTATTTGCACTTTTTTGTTTTGTTTAATATGAAATTGTTTATCAGTCTATTTTGTTTGTTATAGCGCTTAGAGACTTCGGTGGTAAGCGCTTAATAAGTAACGTTTTTATTATTATTATTATTATTGTTGTTTCAAATATCAAGAAATGTCACCAAAAAGTGTTAAGTATTTCAAAACGGAACCCGCGATTCGTATAAATTGTCCGGAAAATGTTGCAAAATATAGCATTTTTTGTACCGTGAATTTGTACTTGATAAACAAAACATATAGGTTGTTAGTTTAAGAACTGTTTGTACCCATATTTTATACAAAAAGGGATCATAATATATGGAAAAAAAATTGAATGTCCGAAAATAGGAGGTCAATTTTAATTGCTTACGATCATGTGTTACCCATCTGAATAAAAAGTGACGTACGTACATCACCGAGGAATATGAATTCATTTTATTCGACAGGAACGTTAAGATTGTTTGGAAGTTATCATTTACGCGTACAATTCACATGAAAAAAGTACACCCAAATTAGATTCATTCCCATGTACAGATAAAAACCTGTATGGCATTGAATTATAATTCGTATTAAACAGCTAGTAACTCATATTACGTGTAATGAAACCTTACTCATAACGCTGCTGCCATGGATGACTGCATGAGCAGCAGCCTTTTCATAAAGTATTGTCAGCACCCCCTTGTATCAATACGTTTAGGCTGCAGCATTCAATGTGGGTGAAAAGCATTTACGCACTGTTATTTAAAGCCACACTGCACTACTTATAGTTACTTGCGCTCTCTATATAGCAAAAATGCCTAATCGGTGACCATTGGTCCCCCATAGTACCCCTTTTTCAAGTTAATTGAGAGCTTATTTGATGAGATAACCACCTGCCAGTGACCATGCAGAAAGTTCTTATCCCTCGATCCTGGCCAAACTCGTGCATATTGGCTTAAAAGGATAGTTGAATTGTGTTGCAGATAACGTGCGCTACACCAATTTTTTTTTTTTTGTGAGATAATGAAAAACTGAGTTTCAAATCTAAAAGAATATACAATTTGAATGACAAAATCATCTTTGTTTGATCAAAGTCGGTTCAGAGACGGCTGAAATATCCATAAAACCCCTTTTCTGCATGTAAAATGGCGAAATGGACAAGTGAACAGAGAGATCTTTGATATAATGAGATAAGAAGTTAGAAGGCTATTAAGACAGTAATGAAACATCGCATTGGGGATTTCCACACTTTTACAGTAACACATTTATGAAAAGTAGTAGAAGTATAAGAAGTAGGAGTAGTAGTAGTAGTAGTAGTAGAAGTAATATTAGATGTAATAGTAGTAGTAGTAGTATTAATAGTAGTAGTAGATGTAGTTGTATTAGTACAAACCTGTACCTGTACCTGTAATTTAGTTATAGTTGTAGTTGTATCGGGGGAAGAGATGTCCACAGCGATCGCATAGTGTGTGGAAAGTGTTTTATATATTTTCTTCAGCAGGTGGGGGGGGGGGGGGATGTGCGATGGAACAAAAATTATGTTTGTTTGAGCAGCGTGAATTAGAAATAAAAGTATTCGTCTCGATGGAATTTACAATTTGGGAACTAAATACCTGTATATGCCCATGCGCAAATGGTATTTACGAACTGGCTTATTAGACCGCCTGTTCTATTTTGTTTGATATTTTGCCTTAACTTAAATGAAGCTGAATGACTTTGAACTGTATTTGCACCTGAGTCTGCATTCTTATTTTCTGAATTCACTACAAAGGCCTTTCACCCACATTGAATGCTGCAGCCCAAACGTATTGGTACCAGGGAGTGTTGATACAAGGGAATTTTGTAAAGGCTGTTGCTCAGTCATCCATGGTAGCAGAGTTATGAGTAAGGTTTCATTACACGGAATATGAGTTACTAGCTGTTTAATGCGAATTATGACTTGTGCACGCTTTTGTAATTAGCCATATTGATAGCTATAATGGTGTATTGTACGGTCTGCCTGATACACTGATTTGTAGACTGCAGCGAATACACAATTCTGCTGCCAGGCTTATCACTAGAACACATTCACGAGAATCAGTTTCCCTAATACTTTGTAATTTACATTGGCTTCCAGTTAAAGATAGATTAATATTAAACTTCTTGTAATAGCATTCAAATGTCAGCATAAATTGGCTCCTCTCTACTTACAACAGCTTCTCAATGAGTATCATCAAATTACGGTCTGTCTGATACACTGATTTGTAGACTGCAGCGAATACTATTTCCATAGCGCTTAGAGACTTAATTGTAATTTGCGCTATCTAAAAACTGAGTATTATTATTGTTATTATCATTATAATTCAATGCCATACAGTTTTTTTTTTTTTTTTTTTTTTTACTGTAAATGGAAATCAAACTTAGTTGGGTATATTCCGTGTAATGAAACCTTACTCATAACGGTGCTGCCATGGATGACTGCATGAGCAGTAGCCTTTTCAAAAAGTATTGTCAGCACACCCTTGTCTCAATACGTGTAGGCTGCATCATTCAATGTGGGTGAAAAGCATTTACGCACTGTTATTTAAAGCCCCACTGCACTACTTATCGTTACTTGCGCTCTCTATATAGCAAACAATGCCTAATCGGTGACCATTGGTCCCCGTTTTCTTATGTTAAATGAGAGCTGATTTGATGAGATAACCACCTGTCAGTGACCATGCAGGGAGGTATAATTCCTCCTGGCCAAACTAGTGCAGATAGGCTTTAAGTCTGATAACTTATTTGCATTATTTATGCAATTGCGTAGAAAAGTAAAAGTGTAAAAGCTCCAGCTTAAAAAAGCCTCATTTGCTAGAAAATATTATGATTTTCTCTTTATTATGATGACACACTCTTGTCACAATTTGGTATTCCTTGGTAATGATAATGCTAATAATAATAGCGCTCTGAGAGGGCCTTCGGTCTTGAAAAGCGCTATATAAGAACTAGCTATTATTATTATTATTATTAATAATCTTTTAAAGTCTACTCCAAATTGTAGTAAGTTCAACCGAAAATGGAAATTCTTTATGCCCAATTGATCGTGAGCCCGGCAACCACTGAGCAGCAGGGATATTTGAGTTTTATTGCAGAGAAGGCACGCGTAGCCAGAGTTTGATGTTCGGGGGGGGGGCACATACATGTAATCGATAGAGGTGAAAAAAGCACGTGCCCCCCCCCTTGACTAATGAATATAAATAATAAGTCAGAATGAATCAGGAGAGCTTAGGTATTTGTTCTAGTTCATCGTGGCTGTGTCATGGATCAGTGATGGCCTGGTGGTAGAGTCGCTGCCCGGCAAGCAGTAGATGCAGGTTCAAGTCCCGCTGGTTCCAAGATTTTGTTCTGACTTTTTTTTCAATACAGATCGATCTTATTTACTGGGTGTAAGTCACAAATATGTTTAAATAACTGAAATTTCTCACAGGAAGCATTACATTTTTAAAAGAACTCAACTAGTCCTTTAAGCTATACCATGTCATTGTGTCATTCATAATGGACAACGTTTACTGGGAATGAATGCTTTCTTTTTCCGCAAAATTCTACCGTCAATATCTTTGAGGTAAGTAAGACCTCTGATTTGTATAGGCTATCGAGACTACCGTGTATGAACCAATCTTTAATATGGATGTGAAATGGCGAAATGGACAAGTAAGCAGAGAGATCTTCGATATGATTAGATAAAAAGTTAGAAGGCTGTTAAGACAGTAATGAAACATAGCATTTGTAATACATTTATGAGAAGTAGAGGAAGTATATAGTAGGAGTAGTAATAGTAGTAGTAGTAGTAGTAGTAGTAGTAGTAGTAGTAGTAGTAGAAGTACATGTAGTTGTAGTTAGTACAACCCTGTACCTGTATCTGTAATTTAGTTATAATTGTAGTTATATATATGAAGAGTTTCATTCCAAAAGGAGCTAAATCCACTTTGGGTACTTCTGAGTAAATCGCCTTTTTTTATTTCTCCACTTTTCCTTTAGCCATGGACCTTAATATTTTTATATATTTTAAAGGTGTCACCCTGGACCAATAATATATGATAAGAAAAAATCTACCAGTTTTTCCTGATTTTTGCTAGATTTTTAGAAAAAAAAATTCTCATGGATTTAGCTCCTTTTGGAATGAAACATGATATTGTACCTGGAAAATTTCATATTTAAATTAAATAATAATAGTGAAATCACAACTAAAAATACCTTTTGAAAAGAAAGTAAACAACATATCACATTTTCATTCCAAAAGGAGCTAAATCCGTTTCATTCCAAAAGGAGCTAAATCCATGTTTCATTCCAAAAGGAGCTAAATCCACAAAATCTAAAAATTTAGTAAAAATCAGAAATAACTGGTAGATTTTTTTTTCTAATCATATATTATTGGTCCAGGGCGACACCTTTAACATATAAAACAACAAGAAGGTACATTGCTAAAGGGAAAGTGGAGAAATAAAAAAGGTGATTTACTCAGAAGTACCCAAAGTGGATTTAGCTCCTTTTGGAATGAAACCGATTTGGATTTAGCTCCTTTTGGAATGAAACATGATATCGTACCTAAATTTGTTCATACTTCCTGGTGAAATTTTCGAATGTGATATAGTGCATTTTGTCCCCATGTAAGAAATCATTATTTTAAGACAAATAACTCCATTTTGATAAAATATGGATTTAGCTCCTTTTGGAATCAAGCTCTTCATATATAGGGGGAACGTGGCTGATCTTTCCGCAACCGTCCTAGACGTGCGGCGCTCCCCTAGTTCTGGAAAGTGTTTTATATGTTTCCTTCCCTAGGGGTGGGGGGGGGGGTGAAAAATAATCTATTTTCGTTTGAACAGCGTGAATTAGAAATAAGAGTATTCGTCTCGATGGGTTTTACAATTTGTTAATTAATTACCTTTATCTGCCCATGCGCAGATAGTATTTACGACGTGTCTTAGACCGCCTGTTCTATTTTATTTGATATTTTGCCTGAACTTAAATAAAGCTAAATGATTTTGAACTGTATTTGCACTTGAGCCTGTATTCTTATTTTCTGGATTCACTACAAAGGCTTTTCACCCACATTGAATGCTGCAGCCCGAACGTATTAGTACCAGGGAGAGTTGGTACAAGGGGATGTTGACAATGCCTTTTGCTGTTCAGTCATACATGGAAGCAGCGTTATGAGTAAGGTTTCATTACACGTAATATGAGTTATCATGGTTTAATACGAATTATAATTTAATGCCATACAGGTTTATTTTAATCTGTAAACAGGAATCAATCCAAGTTGGGTACACTATTGCCATACGAACTGTATGCGTAAATGATAACTTCCAAACGATCTAAAGTCTACATCTTCCCTCATTTATCTATCCTAGCCTTTTGCTCTCTCTCTCTCGGCTCTCTCTCTCTCTCTCTCCCACTTCCTCTCTCTCCCTCTCTCCCTCTCTCTCTCTCTCCCACTTCCTCTCTCTTCCTCTCTCTCTCTCCCACCCTCATGATCAGGCTGCTTTGATCAAAGGCTACTCAAGTGCCTTACACACCCACACACACACTCGTATAACCTATACGTTCACATGCAGACTTACATGCACACTCATTTTATTTCAAACCCACAATCATGCTTCCCACACACATTGCTTTCCTAAATCCATACATTACAACTTAAATCTTCACTGGTTTCTAAATAGCATGCACAGTCCAGTTCATGCACACTGCACTGGCAATTTTTCTATTCCCCTCTCTCTCTTTCTTATTCACACCCCCGCCATCAGATCAATTTATACGAGTTTTAAGAGTTCATTGGTCATACATATTGACCAATAAAGCTCTGAGGAGATATAAACTTGATCTAGATCAAGAATAAATAATATTGCGACAATCATTACTTTTCATGAAAATGGGGTTATTGTTCTAACTTTTTAGGCAACAGTGCAACAAAGTTAACGATGACATTGATAACAATAGTAATGATAATAATAATAATAATAATGATAATAATAATAACAAAATTAAAGCCCAGTAGTGGTATAGATATGGATCTTCCGTGTACTGCTCCTGTGGTATGTTTATGGGCCAAAAAAAAAAAATTTAACTTGTTTGCCTTTTACACGTGATCTTTGAATGGAGCCGTTATGCAAATTTTATATGCGACGCGGGGGATAATAATAGTACTATAAATTTTACATTCACATCGTGTTTGGTGTGCACGCATACACACAACCCGGAAAGAGTTAAGTTTGGTAGGGCGTGACGCCTATGTTATATATTATATGCGGGGAAGACCACGTTGACTTGAGTGTAAGCAATCTTTGTATTTTACACTAAATTGGCTGGTTTTCGGCATTGTAATTTCAGTTTATACAGGTACCATTGCGAATGATACATGCCAACATTTGACATTGGCGTTGACGATGAGTGTTTCGTCTTGCGTGTGTTCAAGCAAGTAGGAGAATAATAAACAGAATTGACTTCCCTTCTAAGTAGTAATGGTGTACACGCACATCAGAATATAAGGTAAGCATATCGAACAGTATCCCTATACCAATAAGCTTAGTACCGTACTGGAGGGGGGGAGGGAGGGGTGTTCAAACTTAGACATCTCGATCTAATGTTTGTTTGATTTTTCGATTTTTGATTTTCATGAAGATTTGATGTAAAGGAAGGTCTCTTTTTCTGTTTCTTTGTTGATTTTGTTCGATAAGAGGGGGAGGGGGAAAGGTATCCGAATATGGATCCGTCCATTTTAGAGTTTTAGAGAGAAACTCGTATAGATTTACTTGAAGTTTCTGAATTCGCACTCTCTTCATCAAAGTGTTTGATTTGAGCATGCTGGCCTTCTATTCATATTATATTTATATATAGTAGATACAAAGAATATACAACAAGACATTGATCGTATTCAATTTTCATATGCTATGTTTGTCATTGTGATATCATTTGTTAAGCAAACATGTACATGTATGTGCATTTTAAACTACTTTCTGCCAAGTTAAACTACGTTCTGCCAACAACAAAAAAACAAACAAAAAAAGGGTCGAAAAATAATGAATGAAATACCCCAAAATGATAACAAAACACTTTTGAGAAATACATCTGGCTTCAAGATCAATTTCAATACTGCAGAGTTAATACAAATCATATTCGGATTAGCTCAAAAGCAGGTGAAGAAAAAAGGCCTAGTGCAATGGATGTAAGTTAATTATCTAGAAGTCATTGCATAAGTGTATTACAAGACATCTGGTTTATAACATTTCGAGTGATACAATAGAGATCATGTCATTGCCAACACACTCTTTAACTCATGTCAAATTCATATTGCCTCAGGAATAGACCTTAGCTATTAGACCTAAATATATTTGTTTGAATAATCAATTAATTCACTGTTGTTTTTCAAAATAATCTTCAACAAGCTTAAAGTCATTTGATTTGATTTGATTTGATTTGATTTATCTACGTATGTTTGATTTTCTTTTTCTTTTGCAGTTTTTAAAATATATAACAAACAAACCATGGAACACTTTATACATGACAAAAGATATATGTAAAACATAGTAAGGTTGGCTGTAACTTTAATGTCAAGAATAGGAAAATGCAGAATGTACTGAAACTTGTTGATCTTGTGAGTGATGATGAAAATAATAATGTCGACTACGTGTCTACCTTATTCGTTTTGACTGAACCATATCAACCCTATATCAATTTAAAACAGTAAATAAAGGCATGGTTAGGAACACCGAAAAGCAAAATGCTTGTAATTGGTATCCAGAAAGAGGAAAAAGTGAAAAAAAGTTAAAGATTGAAAATAAACAAACAAGGCTACATACATTACCACACACAGACACACAAACGCACAAACCACATATACACATATTATACTACCACTAATAATAGTACAACTACTACTACTACTACAACTACTACTACTATATACTGCTACTACTACTTATACTATTACTATTACTTCGATAACTATATAACAGGTAAAGGGTTGAACAGAAAATACTACTATAGTAGTATTAATACTACTACTACAACATATATTACTACTTCTAATGTACTACTTCTCCTCCTCTTTCTTCTACTACTACTACTACTACTACTACTACTTCTACTACGACTACTACTAATACTACTTCTACTACGAGTCTACGACTACTACTACTACTACTACTTCTTGAGGTTTGAGCTTCAAACATGGTGGTAGTATTACCACAGGTAGACACTTCAATTTTCAGCTCACCTAGCTGAGCCAAAGTCTCAGGTAAACTATTGCGATCGCTTTTCGTCTGGCGTCTGGCGTCCATAAACTGTTTACAATTTCAATTTCTTCTAAAAAATGCATTGCTGGATTTAAATTGAACTTGGTATGAATCATTTTCAGGCATGGGAGATTTGAAGTTGTTCAAATGGGGTGTATGCCCCCAAGGAGGTTTGGGAGAAGCACCCCCCCCCCCCCCCCCCCAAAAAAAAAAGAAAAAAAAAAGAAAAAAAAGTGCACCCCCTCCCCAAAAGTTGCCTTTGGCAGTAATTGCACATTTTATACAAGGGGGCTTGGAGGCAGCCTTAAATATCCACCATGATAACACCAATGCAAGCATGGCAAGCTTTAAAATATGTGCATGCACGAATCTTGAAAACTGTCAAAAAATAGGTCCAGTTGAATGAAGGATATCTCTTCAAAAGGCCTGGTTACCCTCATTTTTTAAATTTCATATGCTGATAGAACATGTATGTAGATATGATTTTATACCAAAATATTGGTATGAATTTTGACCACATTGTATGGGAAATTAGGGATCATGTTTATGTGAAGAAGACCCAACTTCAAAGTTCATATGTATACCTGACCCTAAAGGGTACTTGGGAGCAGCACCCTTAAATTGCCCTACTGTTTAAATAGATGCTATGTCCCTGGTGCAAAGTGGATGGGAGTTAGGTCCCTTATTGCGAGCCCCCTACTGGTAGTAGCACCCTCTCCCACCCCCACCCCAAACCCCTCTGGTTTACATTTTTTGACTTCGTCTCAAACAAAGCATTGCACATTTTTCACCAAACTTGGTAGGAATCATCCTTAGGCAAGGGAGATCAATGGTTATTCAAATGGGATATGTATACTACGTAACCCCTCCCAAAAGTCCTCAGTGGCAAAAAATCCATGTTTACTTCATGAAAACCCACGGATGGATTATATCAAAAGTAGTAGGAATCCCCTACAGGAAAGGGAGATATCAAGTTGTTCAAATTGGATATATGCCCTCCAGGGGGCTTGGGGTTAGCCTTCAATATCCACCAACCAAACAGCACTTCGAGCACGGCAAAAATAACTACTACTTACTACTACTACTACAAACACTAACTAGTTACTCTTACTCTTACTTCTACTATAACTACTTCTCATACTACTACTACTATAATTTTCCCAGTCATTACTTATGCCAGGGAGGTACCCTGCTTATGCAAAACAAAACATACTACATGTACATGTAGGTTTAGTTTTGAAAATATAACAATGTGGGCTGTTCAAACTGACTATTCTCATTCTCTTGTTATTTAATTGCACTTTCAGTTGACCATTGTCCATAAATGTGGTGATGTAAAAGTGTGGACATTACCATTGCTATGTTTCATTACTTAATGTAGGCTCTCCCCCCCCCCCACCATTATTTTCTTCCAGATCGTGGCTTGTTCTTATGACTGAGTCAATTGATTTGCCAAGATGCCTGTATCACTAAGTGAGTGGAGGGTCCGAATCGGAACATTTGTTCATTGGATTAAGGAGTATGAGGTCAAGGAGAGGAGAGAAAGGTTTCTTAAAGAAAGAATTCGGAGACTGAAGGTTCTTTGCGAGAGACTCGAAGCGAAAATGGGTGATTCTGGAGAGGAGTCCGAAAATGACAAAAGCAGACAAGGTGGTCATGATTCCAAAGGATGTCCTCATAAAACTGCGAACATTCGGTCGTCAGAAAACTCATCAGATATCAAGGACTTATTAACTTCATGTGATCAGTGCATACAGGAATTATTAACAGCAAGTGATTCTCATATCAAGGAGATACTCACCCCTTCTGATACATGTATTAAACAATTGCTGACACCAAGGATAGAGAGATTGCAAAGGATTCGGAGACTGAAGGTTCTTTGCGAGAGACTTGAAGCGAAAATGGGTGATTCTGGAGAGGAGTCAGAAGATGACAACAGCAGACAAGATGATCCTGATCCCAAAGGATGTCCTCATAAAACTTCGAACATTCGGTCGTCAGAAAACTCATCAGATATCAAGGATTTACTAACTTCATGTGATCAGTGTATACAAGATTTATTAACAGCAAGTGATTCTCATATCAAGGAGATAGTCACTCCTTCTGGTTGTAGTATCAAAGAACTCATTATCCCAAATGACTGTAGCATAAAAAATACAAACACGTTGAATGGTTCGACTATCAAAGATGCAATCACACCAAACGATTCTGGTATCAAAGATCTAGTTACAACAAATGATTCTAGAATTATAAATCTGGTCAAGGCGAATGACGACTCTAGAATCCAAGATCTAGTCAAGGCAAATGACGATTTTAGAATCCAAGATCTACTCACGACAAATTGTTCTAGTATCAGGGATCCAATTACACCAAACAGCTGTAATATAAAAGATGTAATCGTATCCAAGAATGCTGGCACTAAACAACTTGATACCCCAAATGATTCTAGCATCATAGATCTAATCACGTCAGAATATTCTAATGTCAAGGATCTAATCACAGCAAATGATTCAAAAATCGATGGTCTACTAAGTCCAAATGATACCAACATTAAACAGCTGATAAAGCCGGACGATGACTACATTCAAGAGCAGCTTGCACACGCTTATGATTATGTAAACACAGTACGTACGCGTCATAGTCTGTCAGACGTTTCCTTGAGGAAGCTAATGACATCCTCCTATCCGTCCACGAAATACTTTCAGACTTCAAATGATGATTTAAATGCTGATCTCATCATAAAGACTTCTTACATCAAAGACCATGAAACCCAATCAGATGGCTCTGTGAAAGAGCTATCACCTGGTTCAGGAACCACAATATGCCGACCATTCGCACCATGTGATGATTTCCTTGTGGAGGTCCTAAAATCAACTGTGACTGTAAGCACATATCGTCCTTCAATTGACCTACATGTATGTTGCCATGCACCTGACAGACGAAATGGGCCATTCTCTGAAAAGAGTGGCAAACTACCTCATGTCGTGGGGCAAGAGCAGCATCCTCAATCTGATACTTTGACCAAGGAAGCAACTGATGATGAACTCCTCAAGCAGCATCAGACATCATCGGGGAGCTTCAAGAAGTCACAGGCTGAACCCAGTATTCGCACGGCAGTCAGAAGCAGTCCAGTGGTTCCAATCGTCCCAAAACAATACTGCATCAGCGACAGACATGGAGAGGTGGGTACACATACTATTTCGATCAGCCCTTTTTATTAACCTATTGTTTACTGGATCCAGATGGCTCCTATACTAAAGCCTATTGCACTTAAACAAATATCAGTGTAGTTAGTGGGTTAAGTCATTGTAAAATTACAAATAACTTGAAGAAAAAAATGTGAGCAAGAAAGAGAGGAGCATCAAGTTGATGTCATCAACAAAAATTTTTAACCCTTGCAGGACAAGAATTTTTCAAGGGCTCAATTATTTCCAGTTTCAATGTTATTTGCATTTCCAAAAAAAAAAAAGTGATATACCAACAAGTTTAACAAAAAATCAATCACAGAAATGAAAAAAAAATATATAATCCATCATTAATCAAATTACAAAAGATAATGTGTACATTTGCTAGAAGTTATGCTTCTTTGAAGTAAAAACTATGGAAACAGAGCACTCCACAGAGAAGCTTGTTCTTCAAATTAGCAAGAAAAATATTCTTTCATTGCTACATCGTTTTGATAAACTTCAATGTCTCGCAAAACTTTGTCTGGAAGTTGGAAACCGGCAACATTTGATAGAAAAACAATGATTTTGAACCTCTTAACATATTGTCAATTTGAGGATTTAAATTATTATTTCCTATTAAAAAACATCTCATTCAATGCAGTATGGTCATGCAATAAAATGTACACATAACATGTATGTGTGTTCATAATTGTTTGCTTGTTTGCACATTCATGTGGTATATTTTTTAGTTTCTGTGTCAAAAGATATTGAATCAAACCACAACATTTGGAACGACTGTCTGGAATGATGATTGAAATGGAAGAATTGTACACAAACAAATAATATATTGTCATGATTAGACAGACAACAATATTTAACTATATCTTCATTTGATAATGTGCTGGTGAAGTGAAATATGCTCAGTCATAAATCATTTAACAATATTTTCTCTCTTTTTGTTAAAAAACAGATGGGAGATACTTGTCATGGACCGTCCTTGAAGTCAAAGACAGATTTGATCTCTGGACAGATTCCTCCTCTCTCCGAACTACTCCTCTTGAAATCCGGTGATGTAGAGCTCAACCCAGGCCCTCGTGACGCGTAAGTTAGTCTCTTATATTTCTTCAGCTAAATTGACATATGAAAGTTCAACAAACGCTACATCCACTTGTATACATGTTGACTATTTGTGCATTATGCATGTACTATTCTCTTTTATATACCTCACTTAAGAAATCCAGCCATCTGATTGGTCGAAATTGCATTCATAAACTTTAATTATTCCTGTAAAATTCCCGGTAAAATTCCAAACCCATGTAATAGTTCAAAAAAATAGCTCTAAAATCCCAGTTACCATGGTTACTGGGAAAATAGTTCAGTCTTGGTGAAATACCCATAGGTTCACATGTTAAAAAATGGTCTGAGTGCTCATACCTTGAGCCATAATGCATGGCCACACAGAGGATTTTTTTTATATTGGGGACCGGGGTAAAATGCAATAAATTATTGAAAATTTATTGCATTTTCTGTTTTTTTTTATTTATGGAAACTGCCCCCTACCCAAGCCCCCAATGCGTACAGTCATGGTTCAGTGACAAAGCAATGGCCTCGTAACTGTAAGGCCCGAGGATCGAAACCGTGTCGATGTGCTATATTAGTGCCCTTTTGTGGGGCATTAATCCTCATTACTGTCATTTATGACTTAAGGGCGTAGGTCCCCTAGTAAATAAGCATAGTAGCATATACATGCTTTAGCAGTCACGCAAAACACACATTGGCAAATCATTATTCAATAAAATCTGAGAATGTATACTATTATCTAGATCTATTATTTTTAAATTATTTTTAAAATAATTCCATAAATTGGGGTAAAACAAAAATATTCCAACTTTATGAGCGACAGTGTATATATATATCGGTTAGAGTTTTATTCAAACCGATAATGCAAAATATGAGTATTAAAAAATCTTTTCACTCAGAACTTGGTTTTACATAAATTAGCCCTATGTAGCATGTTTTGGAACACGAGGCGTAATCTGTCGCTAATATTTCAGGGAGTAGATTAAGGGAGGCTAAATTTTGTGCTAAACAATGGTGTGGTGATCAAACCAGCCCCAAACACTGAATTTGCCCTGCTCCAGCCCGTTGCTTGAATGATTTTCTGGTGAACCTCATGCACAGGCTCTGTTGTTTACAACCAGTAAACTGGACGACAAGCGAATATGACGTTGCACTTCGATACTTTATTTGATGTATGATTTAGTTCATTAATTTTTCTTCAGAAAAAAAGAAATGGTATGCGATGCAATCATAGGCGTATGTACGTAGCACCAATTAATCTAATTTTGCTCATTAGGAAGTTTTATATATCCTATCTTTCTCATCAATTTTTTTTTTCTGTTAGTGCTGGGTGGAGCTTGGAGTTAGAGAGAGAGTTGCTGTCATTGGTAGAAGAATTTCCTTCGAAACACTACACCCACTTGTGCAATGCTCTAGGTGTCAGGCATAATCAAAGTCAATCGATTTTATCGAAGAACCACTTAGATGTGTCCAAATCACTGTTTGAAGTCATCTGCAGCTGGGGAGACAAACAGAGGGATGGCACTAATTACAAGACACTTCTAGCTGTAAAGCTCAGAAGTGTACATTTACATGCATTGGGAAGAAAACTAGTAGAAGGTGAGTGCACTGTGCAGTTTATTTCACGCGACTGTCCTAATAGTATATGTGTAGACCTATGTGACGCGGGGAAGGGGGAGAGGGAGGGGGAGGGGGGATTGGGGCACTCCAAGTCAATAATTACCCATCTTCATGTTTTTCAACAAGAATATCACTTGTTTTGATATGACATATATTTTCACAATATTCTAGTGTAATTAGTACCACCCGTTTCATTGAATTTATCTATAGTAAGTATTTGAAAAGGAGTAAATACTTTGGCAATATTTTCTTTCAAATTTCTTTAAAAAAACTAGATACATTTTTGAGGATAATTTACATTGATTTCATTACATAAGACAATGGCATTCAATATGTCTCCAGTTTCATTTAGCTATTATGCCTATTGTGAGATACTACAACTCCTTCTTATCTTCTCCTCATTGTTTGAATGTTGGCTTCATAAGCTACTGTACAATAAGCACCACTGCTTCATAAGGTCAGCCGAGCAGCGGGTAACCTTTTGCGAAAATGTCCATGATTTATAAGATTTATCAAGAATTTGATTATCTTTTTTTGTATCTACCTCGCGATAGATTTGTACCGGACTTGACTTAAAAATGCAGTAACTTTTTTCAGATTAGGAATTGAGTGTGTGTGCGTGTGGGTGGGGGAGGAGGGGGCATATGTGCCCCTTGAAATATGCTAATTGTCCGTTGTAAAAGGTTTCTGTTTAGAAATTGAAAACATAAATTTTAATTTGAGAATTCAACAAAATAGCGGTTATGTACTTAATTGCATGCTTTAACATTTTTTGGGGCATAAAAGCAAGGCTTTTTTAAATAATGACTGTAACACAGTTACACAGGCGAGGGGGTACAATTCACGTGACTGAGAACTTTGTTGGAGGCTTGTCACGTTTAGTGGTAGAGTAAAGAAAAGAACAATTGCCCAAAATAATATTTTGAAAACAGCTAGGTACTCCCTCTTCGTCAAATTTAAAGTTCAGAGCTGTTCATTTGTATTTCCAATATGATCATATTTCTTGTAAATATTGATCAACATGACAATGTTGAATTACATATTTGTTTTAAAGAGCATTCAATTTAGATACAGTTGTCTCATTTTAACTTATAGGTGGATACTCGACACAAGACACCCCAACTCAGGGTGAGTATACATGATCAAGTCCCGCAAATAGTTACAGTGTGAAATGCTGTTATATTTTGGAAGCCGTTTGGAACTAGAAATATAATGATAGCAATTATACTTGAATAAATTGAGACGTTAAGTCGAATATTAAAGGGCAAGGAGTCAAGCCAACATTTCCCGAAACATCAAAGCAAACATGTGTATAACTAAAACCCTACGTTGACAATTAACATATCTAGCGTTTCAAAATATGTTTATGAAATCGAGACTGTTCAATAAAAAGTGGTCGAAATAATCGGGGGAAGGTGTGAATAGCTTGATATTACAGTTAGGATAGATGCTTGAAAAGGTTAATTTGTCTCTGGTCATAATACATGTATGTTGAGTTTATGCATGTGTGTGTGTGTGTGCATATGCGTCGTTAATAGGTAAGTGCGTTGGGAAAAAAACTATTAGAGGATATCCGGGTTAGATTTTTAGTTCATTCCTTCATTTGTTCGAACAACTGGAACAGCCTGTCATAGCTCTGCAGGCTTAATTCCTCTATCGGGGATGTCATTTGTATATCAAGTGTCCTATGGTTTTAATTTGTGACCGAATGAAAAGAGCGAGCGCAAACTTTTTTCACTTTATTTTTAATAGTGGCAGCTTCAGCTTTCTTATGAACATACATGTACAATGTACTGTATATGGCAACAAGATACTTCCCAAATATGCGATGGTTCCAATATTGGCAATTTCATAATAATCGGGGCTGCAGCCCTCCCCCGCGTTTTTCTTGTAAACCTATGTACGCCTGCTCCTCATAATCCCTGCAGAGCAGGTGTGGAACAATATTTATGAGGGCAGGCAGTATTCATCAAGGAACAGCATGCAATGCGCTACAGAGAGCTAGCTCGGTGACTACCATGCAAACACTGAAGTACTGGAATCTTTTAGCTTCTGAAAAGAAAGCGCTTACCCATCACAAAAACATGAAAGGCAACATTTACCAAGTTAGTGATAACTTCCAGAATTCCCGCTATCGCCATTACTCTTTCATGCCCCATTTCAAATACTCTTTGGGATAGCTTAGTGGCTTCAGGTCTGGTCCTGGCAGAGCTGGGCGGCCGGTAGTCACCGAGCTAGCTCTCTATAGCGCATTGCATGCTGTTCCATGATGAATATTGCCTGCTCCTTATAAATCCTGTTTCACATCTGTTGTATGGGTTAATTTCTTCAGTTACCTTGATTTTGACATAAAATGCATTTACTATCAACCAAAAGTCGTAGAATTTTCTTGCATTCCGGTGTTTCGCCAGTAGCTGCATTGCTTGGCAAATTTGACGAAAAATCCAAATTGAAAAATCCACCTCTGGAGTGTGGTTTTGTAAAAAGTGCCTGCCGAAGTTACACCGATTTTCGCAGGGTAAATGCAAGCTTCCGTAAGACACTGTATTTTGCTCACGTGACTCTCCTCGGTTTCGTGCTAACGCATGCGCACTACTCACTGAAAAATATGACCAAACGTTTATGTTGTTTTCTAGTAGTGTGAATAGTAGTCCGAAAATTTGATATTTGAAAATCCATGGTGTTTGGGATGTGTAGATAGGCCTAATATTGATATATTCCTAGTGTGTAGGCCTAACCAAAACAATTGATCAACCAAAGATGTCAGTTGCCTTTCTAGACGCGTTAGGTAATTTATATCTGTGTCCTTATTTCTAACATCTGTTGAAATAAATATTTCATTGTTTTTAATCTCTGTACAGATCAAATACTGGATACTTTCCGCCCGAACATGACTGAGGCACAGGTTCTCCAGTGTGGGGGAGACTTGAAGACATTCTATCGCGAACAAATGTGCAAAATCAAACCTGACCCGCTTGATTTCAATATCATCCTTGAATTCGAGGACATTTACACGAACTTAACACTGCTCAGGAACAAAATGGGAACAATTGGAACCAAAACGCCACTGGATTACACTGATCTTCTTACTACAAAAGTTAACGGGGTGCTTCCTAAACGGCTGCTGGTTGAAGGTGAAGGTGGTGTTGGTAAAACGACCTTCTGTTCGAAGATTGCATGGGATTGGGTCAATGGATCTCCAGAGTTTCAGCGCTTCAGTTGGGTTCTGGTTATACCCCTGCGCAACGTTGTGAAGGGTCAGACAATTGGTGATATTATGAAATACTATCTCTCTGACAATAATGCTGTAAACCCTAAGCAGATCAATAATTTCATATTGTCTCAACCTACAAAGGTTCTGATTGTACTTGATGGACTCGATGAGTATGATGGGGACCTCTCTGCCAAAGAAAGCTCAGATATTTCTCAGATTCTACGATTGGATAAATTCAAGCAATGCATAGTTCTGGTAACAACAAGACCGTGGAGGGCGGATCAGATCAAATCCAACGAAGTATTGATTAAGTCGTATGCTTTCATTGCAGTTGAAGGATTTAGTGCTGAAAATGTCTCGACATACATCAGCAAGTACTTCGTGAATGATGAAAAGGCAGGATCAGAACTGATTCGGTTTATTAAAGTAAATGATGTTATCAAGGAAAACATGGCACCCTTTCCAATTTACGTAGCAATGCTATGCATCTTATGGAAAAATTGTGACAGTGAGAAACGAGAAACAATACGCAGACTGAAGACATTTTCTCAATTATTTGAACAAATGATCATGTTTCTAAAAGATCATTATGTGTCAAAGGTTGCCGAAGCCCATTTGGACAAGGAATTGGAAAATATCAAGCTTTGTTTGCAAAGAATAGGATCGATTGCATTCTCAGGACTCCTCAAAAAGAAATTGGTTTTTGATGAGGAGGACTTCAGCTCATGTAAGGAAGCCATGGAGACATGTTGTAGAATCGGAGTTCTAAGTCGCGAAAATCGAAATGTATCCAGATGGAAAAGAAGGGTGACTGCTTCACAGCCTATAAACACTAGTATCTTCTTTCCTCATAAATTATTTCAAGAATATGTTGCGGCTGTTTATCTTGCCTTTCTATATGACACAAATCGCAAAGAGTACAGTAGGTCAATGAGTAAAGTATTGAGCAAGAACCTACAAGAATTCCGTTACCTCTTGTATTTCACCGCTGCCCTGGGAAAGGAGGTTGGACTTGATATTGTCAAGAAAATACAACAAAATGATGTAAATAGTGGTACACGTCCTCTTCATCTTACCAGACACATACCAGAATACTTCCGGTACGAACAACCAACAGGAAATAACTTTAATTTTCTTGTAGATGTCACTTTTGAAGCGTATAACAAAGATACGGCGAAAGCAGTAGGACAACAGATATTTGCAGACGAGAGAATACTAACCATCGATAAAGACATGCCAACTCACACAACTTCTGGTTATTTATTCATCATGGAACAGCATGGAATGGTTTGTTATAGTTTATATATATATATATACGCATACAAAGATTATAAGCCTCTAATTGGTCAAAATTGCAGGCATGAAATTTACTACCGACTGTTGGGCATTATACAGAAAAAACACTGACCGGTATAGTTATACTTGTGCATACAACAAAAGTCTACACTGAATACGCACAGTAAGAAACGCATGTCAAGTTTCCCTACAAATAAATACATTTTGACATGCCTATTTTGTTAAAAAAGATGTATCCCTTTTTGAGAATTGATACGAGGGATGCAGTACAAATACTGTTCTTTGGGGGGGTCATGCTTACATTATATTGCTCCTCTGTCATCTCTTGACTGCACTTTGCCCACCTGACCTTGTCTTGGACACCATATATTTTCGAGATCACCTTTAGTCCAGAATCTGGCCGATTTAATTTTGATCTCCACCACACCAACGCAATGCGAATATGCGTTTTTTCCTTCTTCATGCAAGCGAAGATGGCGTGATTCTTAAATTAGGGTGCCCTGCAAAATAAATCAGCATCTTTGGCGGCTTAAAGCAAGTGTAGGGAATATAGACTTATAATTACTAAAAAGAACCGCCAGATTCTAAACTATTCAATCGCCTTGTGCAATAGTTATAACCATGTCGCTCAAAGCAATCAATATTTGTATATTATTTAATGTAGGACAATTACTTATGAAAGTATGTGTATAGAAAAGTGTATAGCCGGCGTACAAACCTCCGTCTCAACAATAAACTTATCCAATGTTGTAATAATTTCTTTCATAAATGTATGTGAAAGGAAACAAAAACAGGATGACATTCAAAATGTAGATTAAATGAACAGTGGGTCCATAATCTATTTTGGTTCATGGGTCTTTTTCATAACCACTGGTTATTTAGTATTTACATGTAGGCTCGACTGAAAGAAACAAGGATATTATACACATCGACATTATCGAATATAACATTACATGTACAACTAGGTAAACACACAGTGTGGCATAGTTCTTCATCAGTTGTAAGGGAACCATATTACTTTCATAATTTAAAGGCCGTCTGTACTAGTTTGGGCAGGGGTGATTATACTCCATGAAAGGTAACTGACAGGTGGTTATCTCATCAAATCAGCTCTCAATTAACATAAGAAAAAGAGAATCATGGGGGACCAACAGGCGGAGATTATGCATTGTTTGCTATATAGAGGGCACAAGTAGCTATTAGTATGAGTATGAGGATGTTTGCCAGTTGAGCGTTGATGAATTATAATTAAAGCCCGAGAGAGAATTAAATGTATACTGAAACTAGAAAACAAGTTCTGACAATTCAAATGATGGTTTCATATATATATATATATATGCACCTATACACAAACTGTACATATCACAAGGCCTGTATAACACATCAGGATCTTTTTAGCAATAAAAATTGGATAGTAATTATAACATGTTTATGTCTGTTCCAGGAAACTTTGATATTCAGAGACAGATCATGTGGCCCGACGGTATCACGTGACCTAGCAGACGTCCCATTCACATCAAACTCATTATCAAGATTAGAGTTTTATCGTACAACATTGGATCATGACTTCTACAAGTTAATGCATACACAAGTTTCTACAATGGCGGTAAATATATATAACTATTTAAACATAATACCAATGATTACATGGAACAGTAAATCATACTTCCATTATGTGCTCAAAAACATTACCCTGGGTAATGTTTTTGTACACATAATGGAAGTATGATTTACTGTATCATATCTTTAAAACAAAATGGAAGGGGAGGGGGGGGGTGGCAACTAGCAAGGATTGTCAACAACGAAAACAAGTTTGCTGCATATACATGTACCCCAAACAAGCATGTTTTTCCTTTTCTTACACAATATTTATTAAACAAAATATGTAATGTATACTTCATCCATTGTTGTCTTTCTCGCTTAGGCCTGACATGACATTATTATTGTCTCAGCTGATAGGAGGATAAAGGGTGAAATAGGGTAGAAAGTGTGCATTAGCTAGAAAAGGGAATATCTATCATTATGGATTTCATATTGTTGGAATTAAGCTTTGTTAAGTCTTGAAAATGAAGAAAAAAAAAATATTTGTTGTGCATGTACCATTTGTGAAGGAGACACTTTATGCTTTCAGAGAATGAAAGTGCCTTTTAGCTTTAATTCAAAACTACTTATCACCCTGTGCATCACGAGATAGATATATAAACAAATTAAAGGTTATTTAACTTTTTCCAGTGCATGATTAATATATTATAGTGGTGTTTAAAGCAGGGTATTCTGCTGCCATTCCCTCACGTTTGCATATACTGCCATTTGCTACTCTTAACCTCCCTACATTGTGTATGTACAGCTGTGCCACACAATGCATCACCAACTTTAATAGGGAGCTGAATCCACTTTTTAAGGCGCACTTTATAAAAAGAAAGAAAGAAAGAAATCGCATAAAAGCAACTGCATTATAAACATAACAACAGGAAGATAGAACGTACGATAATAAAAGAAAACTAATAACATATTTTGTTCAAGACATAGGCCGATAGTTGTAAAATAGCGGTTCAAGGGTTTTGGGTGCAAACTATCCATTCAATATCATCATCATCATCATCATCACAGTAAGTAATACGCTAAGACTCCGCGGGGGGCATGACGTCTCCGCGAGCCTTTGTATTCTATTGTTTTTTAATGAGATCGCCGACCGAAGTTGGTGCAACTATCTCCTCCTGAACCCTCCCATCGGAGTACCGGTGCCCGGTGCCATCGTCCACGGGAGAGTCTACTCTGTGGAATTGGCTATACTCCGCCCGAGGTCCTCCTCCGTGTCGACATTCAAGGCGAAAACAGACGCGGTATGCATAATACATGATATGCGTGACGACAGAGATACCTCATGCATATTCAACACTACATCCGTATCAAAGAGACACACGACAGGTGATCATCAACTCGCATTATGTTGCGTATCAAATGCACTATGCAAAGGGTCGGGATTACTCCGAGTAAAGCATCTTGCTATATGATGTGCTTTGTAGTAGCTGCACAAGCCAGAGAGATACACGGTGATAATTCCCGTCGACGTCCAAACTTAAAGACTTATTATCATCATGATTGCCGCGATTTTTATATAATTTTCGTGAATGGAGGTATGAAATCAAAGCTTATGTTGTGATTATTACGGCCATGTTTACTGATTTTTATTATCATTTTCTAAAGGTAATTTTTCACAAGAAAATCATTGGACTGACAGTTCAGTCGCAAGCTGCCTTCAGTCAACCATGGACCTATTACGGATGGACATTCAACGTGATTCTTTCTTTGATCCTATGATAGTCACCGCCTTCTGATTATGTGCATCTTAATGATAACATTCAGCTGTTTTAACAATAACGACTGCGTAAGCATTTTCGGGCATTGACAAAGGAGCAGTTTCCCTCTCTTGGGTTTTGTGTGGATGGTGTGCTCTGTAAGAGTATGTCTTCAATAAAAACACCCCCAATGGGGAGCAGCAAAGTTGAAAAGCAGACTTTGGTGATATGAAATTTATTATTACTGATTTACACACTTTTGCACGCACCAATGACCTTATGAAACCATTAGAAGGCCATGATCTGTAATCTGTGCGTTGTAATTCTGGAATATTATGCGGAAATTGGGGAAAACGGGATTTTAAATCTCAAACAATCCAAACAAAACCTATCTGGTAATATCAACATGTTTTTCAAAAATAGAACACAGTACACGGAACAACAATTTCCAATTATTAACCAGAACTGCACATC
This sequence comes from Strongylocentrotus droebachiensis, assembly GCA_035222895.1. Classification (NCBI taxonomy): domain Eukaryota; kingdom Metazoa; phylum Echinodermata; class Echinoidea; order Camarodonta; family Strongylocentrotidae; genus Strongylocentrotus; species Strongylocentrotus droebachiensis. The sequence goes on along the minus strand of JAVYIG010008865.1, from coordinate 56,775 downwards.
GATTTCCCTTGATTTAGGCGGTTTATTATCTTCTGCGCATGTAGATTAACATGTTTAAAATCACTATCTTGATTCTTTCCCGGATTATTGGCGGTGACCATCATGAGATCAAATTGAAGAAACATGTACGGAAAGTTTATGAGACGATATTGACGGAGACAATCACAATGAATTCGTTAAGAAAACGATTAATGTCCATTCGTAAAAGGTCTATGATTACACACAGTGCTCCTGCTGTCGGCCAGGACTTTGACTGAGTGAGCTAGAGTCAAAGAGTATGGGGGGCCAATCAGGCCAATATTCGTTCAACTATACAACTACACATACGTCTACTCATCCATCGAAGAACCTGTCAACACAACAGCGTGCGGACCGAAGTGCCATAATTGTGTACACTATACAGCTATAAAACTATATAGTCCGGCAGCCATCTCGATATACCTTGTTTTAGGGTCTATATTTTTTTTTCTTCGGATTATAGTTCCTTAGACCATCAATTTGAAGAATTCGATTGCTGACACTCTGTCAGCATTGAGCAATTTGAGATATGTGACGTCATACAAAATGGCCGCCAAAATCCCCTTTTTAACCAAAATTAATAATATCAAAAGTTTTAACAGCATTTTACTACATTAAATGGCAGTCAAATATCTTGATTTTTTTTTTAGAATCATCACTAAATAAAAATTGTGATGTTGTATGATCACAAATAATATGCAAATTTGCAAAATTCGGAATGGCGCTCTCTATAGACACATTAACTTGAATAGTTCAAAATGATGGCCAAATACCAATTTCTAACATGAGATTATCATATGTCATGAGTCAGATGCACTGGATACAGTGAGTAAAAATTGTGCTGCACATTTATTTTTATTTTGTAATTTGATACTCGAAGAAAACACGGTTGAATTTTATGCTCTCTGTTCCATAGATATGAGGTGGCATATGGTGATAAATGCCCATTTTCAGTGACAGTGTTAAGAAACTAGATTTGTATTCTAAGGTACTAGATTCTTTTAAATTAACCTAAAAATTACGAACTACCAATACGATACAGGACTATATCCGTTTATAAGTTTGCTTCAAAATCTTGAAATTTGTTTAAAAGCCCTCTAAAGTGTTGGGAACCCTAAAATATTCCATGCGGAAGAAGGTGTCATTTAACACTTAATTCTGCAAAGTGAGGTCGTGACTGTAATGCGTGCTTCCACACGCATTGGTAGTCGCTCTACCAATACCAAGAAGCAACAGTAAGAACAGAGAATGGCTACACCGAAAGGTTCACTATTGGTCAAGTTGTCCGTCAAGGCTGCATCCTATCACCATAACTTTTCAACATCTATGCTGAATTCATCATGAGAAAGGCATTTTATGGTCAAGTTTCTGTTGGTGGATGAACAATCACCAACCTAAGATACACCGACAATACAACACTCTCTGGCGTATTGATGGGGAAGGGTTGGGGGGGGGGGTTGGGGACAGTTGAACCCCCAACAAAATTCAAACTGTTTTTTTTATATATTCGATACCAGTGATTTACAAATGTTGCTGAAATGACATGATTTTTCTGGGTTTTTTCTCACTTTTTAGTAAATTATTATTTGTTAAGCGTATGTTGGAAAATGACAAATCCTAAATTCACAGTCAAGCAAAAAATATGCCCATTTAAAAGCCTACATGTCAGGGTCCGCAGAACAGCGGGGCTCAGGGGACTCAAGCCCCCCTCACTTTTTGTATAAAGTATGTTAAAGAGAACTAGAAAGAAAGAAAGTGACCTGAGTGGAAATGTGGTATCAAAATATGTTCATCTTACAGTTAATAAATGCCTGAAACCCTTGAGCTTCCAGCGGCTGTGCCCCTTGAACACCACACCAATTTGTGCTCCTCTCTTCCTGATCGTAAATACTTCAACCCCCCCCCCCCCCACCCCGCTTTTAAAAAGTTCTGCGGGGCCTGCATGTAACATATATGCGTGGTGGTGATGCAGATTGTTTTTCTGCCCCTCTAAGTGTTTTTGCTCAGTATGCCACTGACAACACTTATAACAAGAACATCAGAAGAACTACTAGAACTCCTTAAAAAAGAGTGAAGGATGCAAGTGAATAATTTGGACCCTACCTCAATGTGAAAAAAACCAAGATCATGATTGGTGGAAATTAACTACATGCAACAGAGCATGGTGGTTGATGGAGAAGAAGTTGATAAAGTGGACAAGTTTATATAATGTTCTTGGGTCAATGATTGTCAAGGAGGGTGGAAGCTCGGCAATATCTGCCTTTGAAATGTGGTGTTGGAGGAAGCTACTTGGGATATCATGAAGAGATTACAACACCAACGGACACAATTAATGTCCATCATCGGAGATCAACCGCCACTTGCTACCAGGATTGACGGTACAAGCTACAATAGTTTGGTCACGTTAGCAGAAGATCAGGAGACAACCTTGACAAATTATCATTCAAGGTACCTTTGAAGGAACACGTAACAAAGGAAGACTCAAGCTCAGATGGACTGACGACCTTCGGGAAATCACTAGCCACCCTCTAAATACTAAAGACACTATACCAGATTGCAGGAGACAGGTGCCGATCAAAAGGTCTCATCAAACGGGTCACAAGGGTGAGCCATGATCTATATGACAACGACGACGACGAACAGTAAGAGATAGTTTCTTGGAGGGCAGCAGTGACGCAGGACTCAGTTGGAAGACTCTCGACCCGTTATGACCTCTAGATACTCTCGGATCTGTCAAACACCAAGCAAACATCACCAGATTTTCATCTACAGCAGAGCACAACCATCAATGACTGTACAAGGTTGTTCCAGTGTCTCATGCTTGGCTGACATCTCAACTTTTGTCAAATTCTATAAGTCCGTCTTTGACATGACAGTGCTCGTTTCCAGAATCATCAAAGAGTGCTGTTGGGACTGCTGAAAGCTCTTATGACAAAATTTCCTTGACATTGACCTCTCTTGAACTTGTCTGCAGTCCTATTACTCTGGAGTAGATCAACTTTTCATAGACTTTCGTACCCCAACATTGACTTCTTCATGGCTGCCACGGTTTGAACTTTCTTGGAAATTGTATCATAGAATCCACCAGGTAATTTCTTTTGAAAATCATGCATCTGTCTAGTATAGATTTCAACTGCTTTATCCACATTCACTGACGTTGGAGCAATGCAGGTCTAAATAAAACCTATCAATTGAATAATAATGTGTGCCGTAAAACCACTTCTCGCCGATTTGATGCAAAATGAATTCTTTCATAGCCATTTTTTTCTTGACATATGTAGGGTAGGTGTAGGGAATTGGAGACTACCAAGCTTGAACCCATCACTGTCTGTCCGTGTTGGCTCCAATATTGATATAGCGACATTTGTGGCCTTCAACAACACTACTGCATATATCCAATTCATTTCGAAGACTACAATGCGTTCTCTCTCCGAGAAAATTGGCAAAATTGACCAAGATAAGCAATTTTGATCGTAAAATTTTGCTCCGATATAAAAACACAATTTTCACTGAATGTTGTGGTGTATGCAGATATTTAGGGGTGGCTCTTAAAAATTAGTTTTAAAAGGAAGTTTTTGAAATGTGCCAACCATCACAGAAAGCTTATGGCCATTGTGTGTTTTGAATGGGTGTTGCAATTCACATTATGAATGGTGTCTGATCAGAAATGTGTGTAGGTAATTGGGGACACCAGGTCTAAGATGGGGGCCTACTTCTCCCGAGTTGTCCATTTCATGTTGAAAGGCACTATCATGAAACATATTTGGTTGTACGTGTCACCATTCTAATTTGAATGCATTTAATTTTAAGAAGTTGTTTCTATGCTGTGAGTTTGATCAATGTAAAAGTCATATTGCCAGAACATTATTCTGAAAGTATTTTAACATAATTGAGAGCACCTTTATTACTGTAAACTAAAAACTACAGAAATATTTTGGGCCACATTGTTTTAAAATCGTTTCAAAATTACAGTAAGTTCATGGGCTCCATGTATCTCTTTCAAAAAGTGTTTGAACTAACTATAACAATCCCATTTTCATTCAAATTGTATTTAAAATGTCTTGATTTGTAACCGTCCCTTATTACCTACACATGTAGGTAATGAGAGACCTTTGGTGATGACGTCATTAAGGGTCTGCTTAAGGGTCTTCCATTCCCCACACCTACCCTATCTAAATTTCTACCAAACACGATGAAAGATTAATGCAGCACAACTGCAATTGTTGCCCCCCAAAAGCATTTAATATGACTTCAACGTGACATAGATTTAAGAAATTGGCATTTGGCTGGCACAAATATTTTATTCAAATTAATATGTTTATAGAGGGTGCTATTTCAAAATATGCAAATAAGCTGGTCATCTATGGCCATGCAACATCACAAAACATTTTGTTAGTGATGGTCCTAGAGAGATACAGACATTTGGCTGCCAAAAATTGTAGAAAAAAATCCTTATTATATATTTATTATTCATTTTTAAAGGAAAATCATGTACTTAGGCGGCCATTTTGTATGACGTCAAATATCTTAAATTGCTCAAGGCTGACAGAGTGTCAGCAATCGGATTCTTGAAATAGAAGGTCTAGGCAATCAAAATCCATTGACAAAAAAACTATAGACACTAAAACAAGGTTAGGCCAATAATCTGGATTTGGCTGCCGGACTAATACGACTCTACGTCTACTTAACCATCGGAGACTAATATTGTCTTATATCTACAGTAAATTACAAGAAAGCATTAAATAAGGTTATGAATTGTACATTTTCATATTATTATTTCAATATCAACCAGACATAAGTATGTGACTTCATGCATTGCAAAACAGTCAGTTGCGTAATGATTAAAATCGTTTGGGGGAGGGGGGTGCAGAAAAAAAATCTGCATCACCATGCACCATTCTTACATGTTACATGCAGGCTCCAAGAAACGTTTTTCAAAGTGGGGGGGGGGGGAGATCAGTTAGATCGTAGCGAGTTGAGTGTATATAAGCGTGGGGTCCACGGGTTTCAAGGGGCAATAAACCCCCAGCTCAGGGGTTTTAGGCATTTAATTAGGGTCAGATGAGCATATTTTTAATACTTTATTTGTGACACTGGCAGGTCATTAATTGGTGTGGGGTCCATACGTAGAGTTGCGTATCAACTACGCTGGTTTACGTTACCAACTTCATTGAACTGCCCTCTGTGGAGAAGTTCAAGGGAGCCATCAGTGCCTAAATCATAGGAGGAACTGTTTTTACTCGCACAACTTGTATATACGCACTATGCACTAATCAATCATGACCACTGTGAGAGACACCACACCATAATATCCTCGTTTAGTTGCTGAAAAGGCTTTTGACGAGTACCAGCATAGACGTAGACGTAGACTATATGCTGAGGGACGCAAAGGGGTACGCAAGATGGACGCAAATATTCAATATGTTTAATTTTTGTTGAGTATTTGGCGTAGAAACTTGACGCAGAAATTACGCAACACTACGCTACTGTACGCCCTGCGTACGCAACAGTAGGCTACCCTACGCCAGATCGACAAAGCAGTAAAAGCTTTCCACACAGTAAGCAACCGTAAGCAACCATAAGCAAACCTGTACGCCAGCCTACGCATAACCTACGCAGTGACTACGGTGAAGCAACATTTTTCCATTAATACGCAGCCTAATTTCTGCGTAGTCGGTACGCCACACTACGCAACTCTACGCAGTTCCAGTGTGAAAGAGGCTTAATGAATAACTACCGGTAGAGTTGGATCGGGGTTTTTTATTTTTTATAAATGGCAAAAAAAGTTCTTGGTGGTTTTAATTTTGAGAGTCTCTATATATCTATTTACACCCCCCCCCTCCCCCTCTATAATCCCGCGGGTCCTGCTAGTTGTTTAAATATTGCCTTCAGAGGTAATAGATGGCAATACTTCAACCTAAATTTGCGAAAAAGCAGAAATATATGCCCGAATGTTCAATGTTGAAATGGCTTCGTGATATCTATCCAGGCCGGATCAATATGATAATTTACCAAATATATCAATTAGTAGGCGGTTTTTCGGCAAATTTGTATCATCACTTTAGTCAAAACCTATTCCTTTACATGATTGGTAATAAGATCAAGAGCTTCCATTTCATTTTTTGAGAGGGGGCGTTTCCAAAACTGGTCTATGCCTTTAAAGGTGAAGTCCACCCTGATTTAAGTTGTTTCAATAGAATCAGAAAAATGAGATGAACAGGTCAGTGAAAATTTGAGCAAATTCTGAGTCACAGTAAGAATTTTTCAAGGTGCGATCAATAACACACAAATTGGTATCACTGTGACGTATCTTTTGAGCTCCTCTCCAGTTTTTCTCAATACATACAATTTCATGAAGTTTTATTTTCTCTGTTATTGATGACGGAATTGTTTAATAGTCACATAATTATAATAATATATTAAGGGTTCATGTATGATCGGACAAAATCCTGATGGAAAAGAACAATTTTTTTTTATTTATCGGAATTTACCCCAAATTTCACTTACCTGTTTCTTTCATTTTTCTGCTGTTATTATAAAAAAAAATGCCTTAATATCAGGGCGGATTTCCCTTTGTGTTTTTGTCACGCCTGCGGAACAAAAAGCGAGAAATAGGCGCCGCTTTTCCGGTGACGTTGGCAGCGGCGGGGGCTTCAACATCAATTTCAAAAACATGAATTTTTAATATAATTTTTAAAGTATAAATTCTTATTCAATGAAACTTAGACTAAATGGTTATCAAGTATCCCAATCACGTGAGCACAATGTCGGGTCACAAATTCAAGGTCAAAGGTCATTTCAGGTCAACAAACTTAGACTATGTTGTGGCATCATCATCAAAACTTAACCAGAGGTTAAGTGTTTTAATTTTTAATATAATTTTGAATGTGTCAGTTATTATTCAATGAAACTTAGACTAAAGGGTTATCAATTATACCCAATCATGTGAATAGTCTTTTAGGTGATGAAGTCAAGGTCAAATGTCATTTAAGGTCTGCAAACATTTTTTTGTGGCATCAACATCAGTATTTTGAATTTTGAGCATAATTTCAAAAGAGTTTGTTGAAATTCCATGAAACTTGTACCCAAGGATTATCAAGTATCACAAGTCATATGACATAAATTCCAGGTCTCAAAGTCAAGGTCAAATGTCATTTTAGTTCAGTAGACTTGAATTATATTTTCACAACTTAATATGAGAATTAATATTCATTTGTTGTTATTGGTTCATATTTCATGAAAGTTATCAATCTTGGTACAAATAATAGTATATAATTCTTCTGATGATTCTTAGTCAATATTCACTTCGAATTGCTGATTATATTCAGAGGATTTAATTTTGTTGAGGCCTGCTAATTGGCCAACCTGCCTATAAACAATGTCCCAACTTCAATTTGTTATCATATCGAATTGCGTATTAAATGCAGACGAGACCGCCGAGAGCATTTCCCTTGTTTAAATAAAGAAGTTAATGGAAAGTATTTGACCATGAAACAGGGTTACTAATAAGGGAAACACAGGAAAAGCATGTTGTGGGTATGTTTTCTTCGAGCAATGATTGGAAAACACAACTCAAATCTTTAGGAAACAAACATATCTGCTTCATCAAGAATAAGTTGTATTTAGAAAACAAATTCTCTTTTCATTAGAATGAGAATTTCTGTCTGTATGGCATGACTAACATTTTTTTTTATGTGGAGAATAAACACATAACTAAAGTCTAATATTATATGAACAGATTTATTGATAATACTTTACGTCATTGTCATTTCGCGCACACAGGGAGATAAATCCTCAATCAAAGAGCTGGTTGTAGATCATCAATTCCTAAACGGTCTACAGAGCTTTAATAACGGTGACGTAAATTTCACCATTGGAGATCTTTTCCCGAGCTTGACACAATTGACTTTTACCACTCTTCAAACTGTCTCACCGGGATTTGTTGAACGGTTGGCACATTCCAGCCTAGCAGTGCTGTCTTTTGAGCATGGTGAGGAAGAGGAAAAATTAGTTCCTCTCATTGGAGAACCTGCTTCACTGGGACAACTTTTCTCTAGTTCATTTCCACAACTCACCTGTCTGACCTTTCGAGGGCTAGTAATGGGGAACATACGCAGTGAAGCAATACTACATAATCTAAAGAACCACCTGCATTTGAATTCAATAAGGTACGTTTATCAGGGCCATGTTTGCCGAAATTGTTTCCAATGATAGTAATGATGACGACAATAATAATAATAATAATAGTGATGATGATAATTATAATAATAACATTAATGATAATAATAACATTAATGATAATAATGATAAAAATTATACTAATACAAATTAAGAAATAGATGAATAAATATTGAATTAGTACACCAACAAAATATATGTATTGAGCAATTTAAAAAATAATTAAATGGCTTCAATTCCCAACAGCATTACAAATTATCGGTATGACAATGATTGACTGACTTATTTTGTTCCGTGGTAATAACATACATAAAATGAGCTGTAAAGGGTACATGAGCATTTGTCTACATCAATAACCCACTTCTTGTAATGGCCAAAATTAAACTGATTGAATCTTTGCGCAGCACCAAACGTACAACCATTCGGTACAAGTGTTTGAAAATCAGACTATTTAATTAAACGACCGCGATCACTAAATTCGATTTGAAAACCAACGGTCGTTATTTTCAAGCCCTTTTGTTTTGAGGGAAGTTCTAAATATTTCAAATGCCTTTGGAATTTAACCTTTTTGTAATGCCTGCAAATGGGACATAGTTCCTTTAATTCCTATAAAAAGTCAGTGATTCAAAATGTTTAAAAATGTACCTTCCATGGACACATATTTTGTTTAGTATCATCAGCTGTTTTACGGATGACGAGTTGGACCCCCTGGCTGAACAAATAACTACTGAGAATAGAATGAAAATAACACTTCAACATGACACGGTAAAGTTCCTTTAAAGCCCCACTGTCATACTTTTAGCTACTTGCTCCCTCTATATAGAAAACTTCCCCAATCGGTGCCTGTTGGTCCCCCATGATCCTCTTTTTCTTATGTTAGTTGAGAGCTAAGTTTAATGAGATAGCCACCTGGCAGTGGCCTTGCTGTGTGGTCTAATCCCTTCTGGCACAGTAGTATCGACGGTCTTTAATTCCTATAAAAAGTCAGTGATTCAAAATGTTTAAATATGTACCTTCCATGGACACATATTTTGTATAGTATCATCAGGTGTTTTACGGTTGACGAATCGGACCCCTGGCTGAACAAACAACTACTGAGAACAGAATGAAAATAACACTCCAACATGACACTGTAAATGTCTTTGTCATATCGACTACGTTGGTCCTAAAGATGTTTTAAAAGTGAAAAATATGATACTTAACAGGAAGTTCACCCTGATATTCAGTTTTTTTTATTTTTTATAAAAGCAGGTGATAGAGAGAAACAAATTAGTGAATGTTTATGCAAAATCTGATATGTCCCCTACCTATAATAATTGCACATATGTTACTACACAATGCCTGTATAAGTGTATGAAAATAAAATTGGAATTTATTATTTCTTGTACATCGCAAATGGAAGGACATCACGTTTTACACGTATCAAATATCAAGTATCATTCATGTCTGATTCTAAATACAAAATTAAACAAATATATAAAAACGTCAGAAACCTTTCATTGTCATAAGCCGAATTCATTGGAAGTTTAAATATAAACTGTATGATGAGCGTTTTATGGAAATCCCATTAAACTTTGCCCTACTTCAGTTATACAACATGCTCGGTTGTATTTGGGCACATTTCAAAGATATTGCTAATACCTAGTTCTTTGTGCTCACTGTGCGGGCGATGTCATGGTATGCCCTTTAGGTTTTTTTTTTAAACAGTAAGCCAGAATCTCTTCTTTTCAACAGGCACAAAGGACGTTATTATTTGGCGGCAGAATTGGACCATTAACAATGAATTTGATAGATGCACTTTGCCATCGAACGTGTGTCCGTCAGTTGGTTGTGGGTGAGAAAGGCGTAGAGATTGCAGGTGAAGAATGTTTTCCAGACCTTCATGGCAGAGAGGTGGATTCAAAGGTTAGTGAAGCAGCAAAGCAGCTTTCTCACATTTTCACCCCCATCCCCCCTCTCTCTTTCTTTCTCCTTCTCAGTTGTCATCTCTTCCTCAACCATAAAAGTTCCTTTTCTTGCTTCTTTCTTCTCCCATTTCCTTCTGACAGTTTTCTCAATTCATCACTCCTTCTCTGTGCTCTTTTTATAATTATAATGAGATGTCCTTTATAACAGAAATCTTAATTCTGTTATGTATACATAGGTGATAGAGAGGAGAGCCTTCAAGTCAAACCAGATTTATTTGGATAATCCTAGACATTATACCTTGTTGTTCTTTGTTCTCCGATGATTCTTTAGTGTTCTTTCATGCTGGCCTCTGTATTTTTTTTTTAATTGTAAAACTGGAAAGAAAAATGAAAGACTCTGAGTACTAGCGTAAAGACCAGGGCCGGTATTCAATTCAATACTTAGCATAAGTAAGAAATTTACTAAGTAAATGGCTAAGTTAAGTAATTAACATATCTCGTATTCAAATCGCATTTTAGACTTATACTTACGTAAGTCAAAATCTAAGTAAAATACTTACTGATAAGCATTGTGACGTCACACGGTCATTTTAAGTAATGCGTAATTGATGCATTGCAATAAATGCGCGCTGATATATTTGTGCTTGTTTATTAAAAAATATTTACCTTCCGGCGGCCAAAAAAAGTGGAATGGTAAAAACCTATGGAAATTATAAACCTTGTAAATCTGGTCGGAAGCGGAAACCCTGGTTTGATGCAAATTGTGCTAGGGCTCAGTATTTTCATCTTAAAAATCTTAGGAAAATTGATAAACCTGATAGTATTGAAAAGGAATATACCAAAGTTAAGAAAATGTATAAAAAGGCTATTCGTTCAGCTCAAAACAACTTTGATATAAAAATCCACAGTGAATTAAGAAATCTTAAAATCAATCAACCACAAGCATATTGGAAAATTATTAATTCAGCTAACGGTTTAAGTAATGAAAAAAACCCAATTGAAATTCATTCTCTTGAACAACACTTTCGTAGTCTGAGCCAAAATCAAAGAGATAATGCAGATATATTAGAACCTGACCAAGTTCTTTCGAGCAATCAATGTATCAATCGTTCTATAAGCAGGGAAGAAGTAACACGTCAAATAAATAGACTGAAAAACGTTAAGGCACATGGCGATGATTTAGTTCTAAATGAATTGTTGAAGTGTAGAACAAAGTCTGTTTTATCAGTAATCGTTAGGTTATTTAACATTGTATTAGAAAGTGGAATCGTACCATCTGAATGGACAATAGGGTTAATTCACCCTCTTTATAAGAAAAAAGGAAATCCTAATGATCCAAACAACTATAGTATAGAGGAATAACATTGCTTAGTTGTCTTGGCAAGCTGTTTACAGCAGTCTTGAATGAGCGACTTACGTCTTATCTCGAAGATAATGAATTGCTAGGTGATGAACATGCTGGTTTTCGAAATGGTCATTCAACGCTTGATCACATTTTTGTTCTCCATTCAGTGATCGATTTATATCTCTCTTCAAAAGAGAGGGTTTATTGTGCATTTATTGACTACAAGAAGGCATTTGATTTGGTTGACAGGAGTTCTCTTTGGAATAAATTACTTAAGAATAATGTTGATGGAAAGTGTTTCAATGTAATTAAGCATATGTATGCTCAGGCTAAGCCATGTGTAATTTCTGGTACAGAAAAGTCTTCTTCATTTGATTGTAACATTGGTGTGCGACAAGGAGAAAATTTATCTCCGATGCTATTTGCCCTTTTTTTAAATGACTTCAAACAATTCATTTGCGAAAAGTTTGGAGGCATAAATATTCTTCCTGACAAGATTGATGCAGCTGCGTATCAAAATGGTATAGATGTATATCTCAGGCTGTTTACATTACTGTATGCAGACGATACAATAGTTCTTGCAAAAACTGAAAGTGATCTTCAGCTTGCTCTTGATGCAGTATCTGATTACTGTAAAAAATGTTTTCTTCAAGTTAACACAGCTAAAACCAAAGTTGTTGTATTTTCTCGTGGTAAAGTTTGAAAAATTCCTATATTTAAATTTGATCATGATATGGTAGAAGTTGTTGATGAATACGTCTATCTTGGAACTACTTTTAACTACAACAACAAATTTCGTAAAGCACAAATTAAGCAACTTAATCAAGCTAGACGAGCAATGCATAGTCTATTATCTAAAACTTATCAACTGCACTTACCTATTGATATCCTCTTGGAATTATTTGATCAACTTGTGTTGCCTATTTTGCTCTATGGAAGTGAGATATGGGGATTTGAAGTACTACATGATCTTGAAATTTTCCACATGAAATTTTGTAAGCAAGCCCTTTCTGTCAACAAAACAACTGCAAATTGTATGGTACTTGGTGAATTGGGGAGGCTTAAACTTGAGAAATATATCGAAAGCAGAATGATAAACTTCTGGTGTAGGATTGTACATAGTGGACAGGATAAATTTTCTGGTAAGGTGTACATTTGTTTAAAATCACTATTTGAGAAGAATATATATCAGGCACCTTGGTTTAAAAAAAATCAAGCTGACTCTGGACAATATGGGGATGTCTAATTTATGGGAAATTCGTGAAAATACTAGCTATGAGTGGGTCAAACAAACTGTGGAACGTCGATTGAGAAATTCTCATGCTCAGTATTGGTCTGCTTGTATGTACGATAATTCGCATTGTGTTAACTATCGAATCTTCAAACATTCTTTATGTTTAGAAAGATAGTTAATACTTGACTATGGTGGATGCTTACTAGGGGTTACAAGTAAGAAGGACCTGGGCAGACTTCAACGTCTGCAAAACGAATGTGCCCGTCTAATCTATCAAAAACCAAAATGGTCTCACGCCACCCCATTGTTGCAGGAACTACACTGGCTCCCAGTTGCTGATAGAATACAATACCGGATACTTGTTCAAACTTTCAAATCTATGTCGACCACCCTTAAATCCCGTATACATTTCCTCACTCTTTCAGTAACATCCTATTCTCTTAGGTCTTCATCAGATCCTACCTTTGTCATTCCCAAATCCCGTTAACAGACTGGTTTCAAATCCTTTCAGTCCTTAGCCCCACGTCTATGGAACAAATTCCCCTCTTTCTTAAGAAACAGTACTTCACTAGATTTCTTCAAAAAACATCTGAAAACTTACCTGTACAACTCCTCTTAATGTGTCGAAAATCTAGGAGAGCAGCGCTTTGTAACCTTTGGAAAAGGCGCTATATAAATCCAATTATTATTATTATTATTATTAATCGATCTCATTAAAAGAGATCGGACAATATTAAGTCGTTTTCGCTGTGGCAATTATTACCTGCCGATTGTAGCTGGTAGATATTCAAATACTCCAAGGGAAATTAGGCTATGTACGCTGTGCAATTTGCAATCGCTTGGGGATGAGTTTCATTACTTGTTTGTATGCCCAACCTTTCGTTCAAAGAGTAAAAAACTTAAATTTTGTACTTAAGTATTGAATTGAATACGGGCCCTGGGCCCGTATTCAATTCAATAGTTAAGTACAAAATTTAAGCTTTTTACTTAGTATTTGGCTTAGATAAAATACTTAGCCAAATTTGGTATTCAATTCACACTTTTGGCTAAGTATTTAACTCTAAATCTAAGCCAAATCCATACCAGACTTAAGTCAATTATTTGGAGGCCTTGATTGGCAGGCATATGGTTTTCTTACGCAGTATTTACCGTGTTTACACAGTGATCCGCATCGAGGGTTGAAGCCGGGTTGAAGCCGCGAGGGGGTTGAAGTCGGGTTGAAGCCTGCAGTTTTATGTGTGTAAACGGGATCCCAGTGAGGATTGAAGCCGGGTTGAAGCCGCCTTTTGAATCCACCATAATTGCAGGTCTCAACCCACGAGGCGGGTTGAAGCCGGCAATTTTTTGTCGTGTAAACGGGATCTGATCCGCCTCGAGGGTTAAAGCCCTGTGTAGTCCAGTAGACGGTACCATATGCCATGTACATGACCTGGAAAAGTTGATAAGTACAAGGTTTTTTTGTTGATTTGTGTTCTAGATGGGTATTGAAGTAAATTCAGCTTGGTTGCCAGCTTGGCAACCTTGGGCAACTTTTTTAATAGCCATATTAGCATAATCATCTAATTAGCATATGTGCAATATGTAATAATGTTGCTTATCTCAATCCAGGAAGCCTGAAAACATGGATAATACGACTTTTCAAGGGTTTTATATGACAAGGAATTCATTTATGACACCAATTTTTATTTTTAAGTAATACAATTGTCTTAAATAGCATAATTAGCATAATATGTACAATATATGGACTTCATTGTCATTGTTTATCTATAAAGCCTAAAAATGGTGCAATGCAACATTGTAAATCACTTTTGAAAGATGAATCATTAATTCATGGGAAGATATTCCATGTATATGTAGTATAATCAGCCTAATTAGCCTAATCATGTAATTAGCATATATGTGAAATATGTAATAGTGTTGTTAATCTTAATCCAGGAAGCCTGAAAACATGGATAATGTGACTTTTCAAGGGTTTTCCATGACGAGGAATTCATTTATGACACCAATATTTATTTTTGAGTAATGCAATTGTCTTAAATAGCATGATCAGCTAATTAGCATATGTACGATATATGGACTTTATTGTCATTGTTTATCTATAGCCTAAAAATGGCGCAATGCACCATTGTAAATCACTTTTGAAAGACTACACATTAATTCATTAGAATATATTCCATGTAAATGTCGTATAATTAGCCTATTTAGCATATATACTGTATGTGCCATATGTAATAATGTTGCTAATATTAATCTAGGAAGACTGAAAACATGGATAATATGACTTTCCGGGGTTTTCCATGACGAGGGATTCAGTTGTGACACCATTTATTATTTTTAAGTAATGCAATTGGGTTAATATGTAATTATTGTACTAATATGCCTAATTAGCATATATGTAGAATATCAATTATTTGGGACTCTATTTAGCTTCACAAATCGTATGTCCAATGTGGTGGTTATCTTGGTCTTAAGGCAATGTTGTCGAACCTCATGAAATGTCTAGGAAATTACGAGGTCATCATACGCATTGATGGTTGGGCTTCAGTCATTGGATTTAGAGAGACTGTCGGAAACACACTGAAGATGGTTAAAGCAGATGATAATGATGGAATTGATGATGTGGTGAGACAGGTACGTACATAGGCCAGAGATGTTGAATACAACAGTGCGAACTATGATCTGTCTATGTTAACCAAAGCCAGAACCATTGAGAGTACAAGCCCGACGTTGCTCAAGCTGGTGGCAGAATTCCTGGATAAGTCATATTATCCATGTTTTCAGGCTTCCTGGATTAAGATTAGCAACATTATTACATATTGCACATACATTCTAATTAGGCTAATTATACTACATCTACATGGAATATCTTCTCAATAATTAATAATTAGTCTTTCAAAAGTGATTTACAATGTTGCATTGCATAATTGTTAGGTTTTATAGATAAAAATGACAATGAAGTCCATAATATATCGTACACATGCTTATTAGCTCATTAATGCTCATTGTGCTATTTAAAACAATTGCATTACTTGGAACCAAAAACTGGTGTCATAAATGAATTCCTCGTCATAGAAAACCCTTGAAAAGTCGTTTTATTCATGTTTTCAGGCCTCCTTGATTGAGATTAGCAACATTATTACACATTGCACATATATGCTAATTAGATTATTATGCTAATTAGGCTAATTATACTACATATACATGGAATATCTTCTCATGAATGAATGATTAATCTTTCAAAAGTGATTTACAATGTTGCATTGCACCATTTTTAGGCTTTATAGATAAACAATGACAATGAAGTCCATATATTGTACACATGCTAATTAGCTCATTAATGCTCATTGTGCTATTTAAAACAATTGCATTACTTGGAATCAAAAATTGGTGTCATAAATGAATTCCTCGTCATAGAAAACCCTTGAAAAGTTGTATTATCCATGTTTTCAGGCTGCCTGGATTGAGATTAGCAACAATATTACATATTGCATATAATTATATGCTAATTAGATTATTATGCTTATTAGGCTAACCATACTACATCTACATGTAATATATTCTCATGAATTAATGATTAATCTTTCAAAAATGATTTACAATGTTGCATTGCACCATTTTTAGGCTTTATAGATAAACAATGACAATGAAGTCCATATATTGTACATATTATGCTAATTATGCTATTTAAGACAATTGTATTACTTAAAAATAAAAATTGGTGTCATAAATGAATTCCTTGTCATATAAAACCCTTAAAAAGTCGTATTATCCATGTTTTCAGGCTTCCTGGATTGAGATAAGCAACATTATTACATATTGCACATATGCTAATTAGATGATTATGCTAATATGGCTATTAAAAAAGTTGCCCAAGGTTGCCAAGCTGGCAACCAAGCTGAATTTACTTCAATACCCATCTAGAACACAAATCAACCAAAAAACCTTGTACTTAACAACTTTTCCGGGTCTGAAAAACTTCTACAGGACTAGTGGGCCGACGTGAGCAGCCAATGAAAATGGTAGTACTGCCTATGCGCGCATAGCTTTCCTTTAAGCGCAACCTGAAAAGTAAAAATATCCCGCGCGCGTCTTATTTTTTCGTACCACGGCGTGCCCGGATTCCTGTTATTTCATGAATATTCATTACGCAGGGTCGGGGAAAGTCTCGATTCTCTTGAATATTCATGTAATCGAGGTGGGAACTATGCATGCTAGCATGTTGTGCATGTTGTTGACGCTACTCGCACAAAGTGAAAAGATTTAGTTCACCGAGAATGGAGAATGGGTGAGTAATTGATTGAGTGAATTTAGTAATTAATTTTGAAAAAGCTGTAATTCGTGATCTACGGTAATTTCTTTACATTTTGAGACTGTTCTCAACAGATTTTTGGGGAAAAGGCTAGGAAAATATTTCTCTCGAAATTGCACTTTGATTTTCATCGTCGTGAAGTAGTTTGACTGCGGTTTGCCGTCATGTCACCCTAGTACTCCAGTTAGAGCCCCGGGGTTCCGGCAGGCCCACCCCGGGGAATTTCGGTGCTCATCTGCATCAAGATAAAACTTTCTAATCAGGTTTTATTCCAAATTTGATCGTCATCGTGAATCAAATTCAACAATCATCGATTGAATTTAAATCTAGATTTAACGTTACACCTTAAAATAATCTATGAAGTATGATTTCTTTAATAATCCAAGAGGGTTAATTCTTGTTTAGTCTATATCTTTAGTAGATGTGGACTCTGTTGGCTACACTCAGTGCCATATTTCGCTCATTTGCATCATTGGTGCGTGTCAACTTTTAGATTAAAATTGTTTGTGACCATGGATAATCAAACAACTCCAAACCCTATTTCATTTAGATGTAAACCTGGAATTTATTAATAAAAATATTCAAAGAAAAACAAATAAACTAGTCTAGACTAGGATTCATTTATTTAATGTTTAGATGCTGTGTGTGTCCAGCGCGTGCTTGTCAAGTTGTCATAACTCATATAGACTCTAGATCTAGACCTATTAGTATTAAAGATTTTTTTCTCCGAAGTGTGCAGTTCATTTGATAAATCTATTTTTGTTGGACGTTGTATAAGAGAATACCTCTAGGCTAGTCGACAATTAGTCTATGTTTACTTATACGGTATGTAGTCCACTTCTTCTTGTTATAATAAACTAATTCTACTTAGATCTAGTACTTCATGTTCATACTATAGGCCATAGAAACCACTGTTCGAGGCACAAGTTAAATTATCTTCCATTTAGTTTTACTTTGTACTGTGGTTTATTAAATAGGAATGTTGATTTCCACACCATAATAAAATTAAGGGCAACCATGACATAAAAAATAGCTATTAATTTGTATTATGCTTGATCTATTTTATTTTGTTAAGGAGAAAGGGATTCCTTCATTTTCGTATTGATTTTTTTCTCCTTTTTGTTCCAAAAGATTGAAACTGAAGAGCAGGAAGGAAGACATTACAACATCTCCTATATTTGCAAGATGACACAGAAGTCCCATGCAGGTAAAGTTATCAGGTTATTTACACAAATATTAAACGACCACCTATTAATTCACTCAAAAAGGAAATGGAACTAAGTTTACGTTGCAAGCAGGCGCGGGTAATGGGGGGGGGGCAAGCAGGCCTTGCCCCCCTCCCCCCCCCCCCCAGCGAAAAAAAAGAGAAGAAAGGAAAAGAAGGGAAAAGGGAAAGGGAAAGAGGAGAGAAAGGGAAAGAAAGAAGAGGAAGAAGAAAAGAAAAGGGGAAAGAAGGAGATCGGGGGGGGCGAAAGGGCCTTGCCTTCTAGGCTGTTGCCCCCCCCCCCCCCGCACTGATAGGGGGGGGGGGCTTGGGGGAAATCAAATTTAAACGTGGTTTATTTTTAATTCCAAAGGTGGATTACAAATAATGCTGAAATGACTTCATTTCCGAGATTTTTCCTCACTTTGAGTAGATTATACTTTTTTATGCGTTTGTTGGAAAATAACAGATTCCTAAATTTACAGCCAGGCAAGAAATATGATTCTTGAGATTCCTACATGTCAGGGCCCGGGGAACGGCAGGGATCGGGAGCCTCCAGCTCTCTACCCCCCCCCCCCTCACTTTTGAAAAAAAGGTATATTAAAGAGAATAAAAAAGCGAAAGAGAGCAAGAAAGAAAGAAAGAATAGTTAACTGCCAGTGTCAACAATTAATGAGGCATCAAAATATGCTCATCTGACCGTGATTAAATGCCTAAAACTCCTAAGCTTCCGGGGGCTCTGCCCCCTGGATTCCACCTAGGGCCCTAAGGCGGACCCCTGAATGCTTATCTGACCGTAATTTATTGCCTTAAACCCCTGAGCTTCCGGGGTCGGACAAGGTATCAAAATGTGTTTATCTGACTGCAGGCCCGTAGCCAGGGGGTGGGGGCGGTCCCCCAAAAGTCATCGCCCCCCCCCCCCCCCCACAAAAAAAAAGAGTAAAGAAAAAGAAGAGGATGTAGGAAGAAAAAGGAGCAGACAAAGAACATCTTTGAAATTCAGACAAGGATTAAGAGTCGAGAACTGTACAACGAATCGTCTTCTTTCTCTAATAATTTAATGAAACGTCAAAGCTTCCGCATTCGCGGAGGAGGGAGGAGGAAACTTGCCCCTCCCTGCACCCACCCCCCCCCCCTTCCCCGCGCATTACGTCACTGCTGGTTACCATTACGTACCAATATTCGGCTCGCATAATTTTAAATTTTGGACCCCCCCCCCCCCCCCCCCCCCTAAGAAATCCTGGATCCGCGCCTGGTTGCAAGCGTATATAGTGGAGGGTATATTTTATTCTAGTTGTGCACCTAGCATACAAATATTGATGTCTTTTCTTTCTTTGTTTACAAAGGAACATTAATTGTCCTTATTTACAGGAGGTCCTGTGTTTAGAAGAGCAATAGCTAATGCACATCCAAAGCACTACATGTTGGGTATACACAGGACCCCTCATTATTTTGTTTGTAAGGTGTCCCTTCACTTCTTGAGCAATGAAGATGAAGAAGAACACAAAATAAGATTGATAAAAGTCTGTTTATAGGATGTATTACGGTTGATATTGATATGTATCCATTAGTATCAGTTTTTAATTGAAGTACCTACCTGTCCATTGTTTTCTCTCATGTAGGATGATGCTTCTCTACAGTTGATGATGAAGGCATGCTGGTTTATAAACTCGGGAGAGGAACAAAGAACAGATATTGACGGGATCATATCTAGAGATGCAGGCCTACTACACTTCATACGAGCAAGTGTGCTTATATACATGAAGGTACCCCAATAAACTTTTGTGGAACACATGTCATGCAGAAAATTATAGATCTGAAAAAGATATTTTTCATTGTCAGTTGACTTTTAAAAGAATTATTGACTGAATATCACAATTATTAATTAGATTAAAAATTAAATGTTAAGATAGATGAATAAATCTACATTACGTATGTTTCAGTAGCATTATTTCCAGTACATTCTCTGGTCCAAGTTGTTTGGTCATTTTATGTCCCATACTTAACCAAGTATTATTCAATTACCGGTATGAGCACGAGTTGTATTACATTGTATTATTTATTTCATACCTTGTCTGATCCGAGCTCTAGCAGGCCTATCGTCTTAATAGGATCGTCAATAATAATCTAAGATGTGGTCAGTATTTAAACTAGTCTTGTACAGAAAATAGTTTAGGTTTTCCCACTAGAACCCCAAGTGTATTTCAGTCCTTCCTTTTTTTGAGCAGATATCAGGGTGTATGTTATTAGTCATTGTTGATTTTCTTATTTCATTTTTCCATTCAACAGACTTGGTTTATATTTCTTCTGAAACTAGGCTACAACTTTAGTGATGAATGCAGAAGATATCTACACGGGACTACGTCTTGCCACCCTCATATAATGAAAGAGGACAATAGAGATGGGTTTAAACTGGAATATTTACATGATATTTATTTGTTATTTGTATTATATGTTTGTAGAATACTACATTCAATAAAGCTAATGAGGTTTATCATCTTGTCAACTTTCAAATAATTAAAGATAACTAATCCTCAACGAATAAACATTAAAATTCTAACAAAGTCAACTACCATCTTATAGGATGAAACTGTGGACTGGGCAGAAAGATTCTCCTTGAAATTTTCAGTGATAAAGGTCTATCAGTCTATATTAAAGATTGAATTAATCAATGATATTTTAATTATAATTATACATTTTGAAATTCATTTACCTCTATGGACTTCTGTATTAGAAGTTTTGTAGATTATGAAATTATTGCTACTTCAAGTATTGTATGTAAGAAGGTTTGAAAGACAACCCTCTAAATGCATTAAATATGGAAACTGCTAATCATCATTGCCTTTCGTATCCAAACTGCTAACTTTAATAGAATCATGTTTCGATGCTTTCTAACTTAAGAAAACGGGGGGGGGGGGGGCTTGCTATCCTCTTCCAGTTGCTGTTACTACATGGTCCATGTAACAGGATGCAAAAGTGTACAAATATGATTGTATGTTTATATTAGAAGGATTTAGAAAGTTAAAACTTTTGAATTATAGCATTACTGTTGGTAGAAATAATGGCAGTGTTGATTGTTAGTGGGGGGGGGGTTCCTGGTAAATTAATGGTATGCCAATGTCATATTAATAAAAAAAGAGAAAACTATTCTTAAAAATTAAATTTTACAAATTAAAACCCTGGTACCAATTGTTGTTGTGTTGTTGTTGGTGTTTTTTTTTTTTTTGGGGGGGGGGGGGGGAGCGGGGGGCTGGCAAACCAATTCAAATTTCCAGTGTTAAATTCAAATTTCTTTAACAAAAATTATGTCAATATATTGAAATTAAACAATGTTTGAATGAAATGAATAACATACTATCCGGTTTCTCTGGCCTCTACATTAAAAATGTTCTACTTTTAGCAAAGCTCCTGCAAAGGCTGCAAAAAGGGAGAGTGAAGAGAATCAAATTGAAATGTGGACAGTAATGGAGTGAATATGGAATGGTTGATCGTAGTTGATAACGAGTGAATGCAAATGAGTGGCAACAAGTACGACTGAAAGTGAGACAGAAAGGAATTGCAACAGGTTTCCTCCGTCAAGAGAACAAACCTTGCAGAAGATAGTTTTCGAAAGACAGAGAAAGAGAGAAAAAGGGAATTATTAAAAAAAAGGAAAAGGGGCACCAATCAGTAAGAAAAGGGTACTTCCATAAAAGGAAAAGGAGGCATGTGTCAAAGGGGCATTTATGAGAAAGGGAAGGGGCTCCTATTAAACAGGGAAAGGGGCACATATCAAAATATAAAAGGGCACTTGTTAGAAAGTATAAGGGGACGCGTGTCAAAGTAAAAAATGAAAAAAGGGCTTTTATCAGATATCACAAGGGGCACTTATGAAAATGGAACAGTGGCACTTATTATAAAGTAAAAGGGGCGCCTGTCAGATTTGAACAGGGGGTTAATTATCGCAGGTGGTAAGGGGGCACTTAAAAAGATTGTGCAGTTATCTCTCGAGTCAGTTGACTCATCATGCGTGGGAACTGTGGGTGCTGGGGTTCCTGCAGCAACCATATATATGGATTTTCTTCAGTTGGTGCATATAACTCATGGACATTGTAAACCTTCAAATGATGAATTATCATCGAGTCCCCTACCCTCATTATTTTGTCAGCTCGTGACAAACATATAATCCAGATGAAATACGCTATAGGATGAAATCATTTCTTCACAGTATATGAGTAAGGATAGAAAAATGTAAATAAGAAACCAAAGAGAACTTTTAAGAGAAAACGAGAAAGGAAAGAAAAAAATGGTAGCTAGGCCTCAACAAAAACAAGAGGTAGATAAAAGAAAAATGAGTGAAGATATGGTATCAATATGATCTTGCTCCTTTACCTTTTTCTTTCGTCTTCTTTTCATTTCAATTTTCTTGCAATTTATTTCTTTCTATTCCAAATTCTTTATTTCTTCCATTCATTTATTATTTATACATATTTTATTTTATAACTTTTTCATTCTTCTTTCTAATCCCATTTTTCTGTCTTCTTTTTCTTCCTCATGCAGTTAAGTGAGCATGCATAGATCATAGAAATAATTTAAGTGCAGTACAAAAGTATTTATTTTTGCTAAATGTCTTTATGTTATTTATTTTATACAGTTTATAATACTGGATCACATTCAATACCAAGATTCAACCTCTGCTTGTAATATTTAAAAAAGCAAACCTAGAAAGGTAGGCCTAGGCTACTCACAAATTGCCTATCAAGACTCTTGCTTGAAATATATCTTGTCTACTGACATTTTGGCATTTACTAGTAATTAAACACAGCATTTATGACTGTATTATCTAAATGACCATGACATTGCTTTTCTATGTCATTTTAATATAGGCCTACCATTAATCCAACGTACGTGTTACACACGATATTCGATGCTGCGCATGCTATACGTACGTACGTACAACCGCCTCGATCATATATGAATATTCAAGAGAATCGAGGCTTTCCTCTACCCTGCGTAATGAATATTCATGAAATAATAGGAATCCGGGCTCGCCGTGGTACGAAAAAATAAGACGCATCCCGCGCGTATGATACTGGACCCCCAACTAAAGCTGATGTAGGTCAAATTCCCAGCATTGTGACGTCATTGTGATCCGTCTCGAGGATTGAAGTAGTCTAGTTCTGGACCCTATATAGATTTTTGTTATTCGCCGACTATAAACGTTAAGCCGATTGATGGCGCGATCCTTATTGGCTGCGATATCCCCGAGAACCGCGCGGTTCTCGGGGATATCGCAGCCAGGTTCTCGGGGATATCGCAGCCAATAAGGATCGCGCCATCAATCGGCTTAACGTTTATAGTCGGCGAATAACAAAAATCTATATAGGGTCCAGAACTAGACTAGGATTGAAGCCGCCTTTTTTTTCTGCAATGTAAACACGATCACATTTGCGCGCTTTAGAGGCTTCAACCAGGCCCCCCAAGCTCCGCCATTTTGTCCGGATCCATTAGAAGCCAAAATAAGCCCCTGCATAATTCATGAGCCTTATTAATTATGCATTCTGTAGGATGCTCCCCGCGAAAAGTGTACTGGAATGATGTTTACTACATGGTAAAAGACAATACGCGTATCAGCGTAATTAGAGAGGTCAAATAATCTACTGTACGGAATTATGGGTAATTTATTCATCACGCTGCTCGCTGGCAACGCAAGTGATTCAGCGAATCAGCGTGGATTATTCTGATGCGATCACCGTTAGGTGAAATACGCGCTCGAACTTGTATTATCGATCACCAGTATAACAGCTGGTGTACCCAGGATGCATCGGAAAGTGGACCTTAAACGTTGCTCTCGTTGTTGTGTTGTTGTTTTTTAATATGGGGGAGTGGCCTTAACTTCAATGAATAAGAAATACTGATATTCTTAATGTCTCATTCCCTTTTTAGTCTATCAATAACTGGGTCTGTTTTTGTTTTATTCAATCAAACATGCTATAAGCCATATAACAACACATTCTCTGGCTATGATTATACATTTAAAATATGCTAATGTATAAAGTTTACTTATTTTAGACAAACAAATTATGTGGCAAAGTGGATGGTTTTTCTCCACCCACTCTCATCGTACCTTAATGATTCCCTTTCTCTCTCTTTCTCTGTCTTTCGTAAATTATCTTCTGCAACTAACGGTTTGTTGTCTTGACTGAACAACCTGTTGCAGTTCCTTTCTGTCTCACTTTCAGTCGTAGTTGTTATTACCACTTATTTACATTTACTCGTTATCAACTACGATCAACCATTCCATATTCACTCCATTACTGTCCACATTTCACTTGGATTATCTTCACTTTTCCTTTTTGCAGCCTTTGCAGGAGCTTTGAACATTTTTAATGTAGAGACCAGAGAGATCGGAAAATATGTTAATCATTTTATTCAAATTTTCTAACTTGAAAACGGAAAGTGAAACATTGTTTTTCATTTTTTCAACATCTTGACATAATTTTTGTTTAAAGACAATGGAATTTAACACTGCAAATTTTGAATTGGGTCCCCCCCCAAAAAAAAAAAAAAAACAACAACAACACCAACCCAGATGTGGTACCAGGGTTAGTTAGTTAGGAGGCCCATGTCCTTTATAATTTTATTTGTAAGAATAGTTTTCTCTTTTTTATTAATTTTACATTGGTATACCGTTAATTTCACTGGGAAAACCACCCCCTTCCCTTACACATCAATACTGCCATTACTTCTAGCAACAGTAATTCTATAATTCAAAACGTTTTCATTTTCTAAATCCTTCTAATATAAACATATAACAAATATAATATTGTTTACACTTTTGCAACCTGTTACATGGTCCATGTAGAAACAGCACCAGGAAGAGGATAACAAGCCCCCCCCCCCCCCCCCCCCGTTTTGTTTAAGCTAGGAAGTATCAAAACATGATTTTATTAAAATTAGCAGTTTGGATACAAAAGGCAATGATGATTAGCAGTTTTCATATTTAGTGCATTTAGAGGGTTGTCTTTCAAACCTTCTTACATACAATACTTAAGCAGCAATAATGTAATAATCTACACAACTTCAAATACAGAAGTTCATAGACTGAGGTAAATGATTTTCAACATGTATAATTATAATTAAAATATCATTGATTAATTCGATCTTTGATATAGACTGATAGATCTTTATCACTCAAATTTCAAGGAAATTTCTTTCTGCCCAGCCCTCAGTTTCATCCTATAAGATGGTAGTTGACATTGTTAAAATTGTAATGTTTATTCATTGATGATTAGTTATCTTTAATTATTTGAAAGTTGACAAGATGATAAATTCATTAGCTTTTTTTAAATGTGGTATTCTACAAACATATAATACAAATAATAAATAAATAGTATGTAAACATTCAAGTTTAAACCCATCTCTACTGTCCTCTTTCATTATATGAGGGTGGCATCTTTAAGACATAGTCCCATGTAGATGTCTTTTGCATTCATCAATGAAGTTGTAGGCTAGTTTTCAGAAGAAAGGGCTGTGATGATAACCCAAGTCTGCTGAATGGAAAAATGAAATAAGATACAGTGTATAAGAAAATAAACAACAACTAATAACATACACCCTGATACCTGCTCTGACAAAAAGAGGAAGGACTAATATTCACTTGGGATTCTAGTGGGCAAACCTAAACTATTTTTCCTACAAGACTAGTTACTGACCGCATGTTAGATTATTTCTGATGATCCCATTAAGACAATAGCCTGATGGAGCTTGGATCAGACAAGTATGAAATAAGTAATACCGGTACATGTACAATGTACTTGTAATGTAAACTTGTGGTCATAATTGAATAATACTTGGTTAAGTATGAGACAAAATGACCAAACAACTTGGAACAGAGAATGTACTGGAAATAATGCTATTGAAACATACGTTATGTAGACTTATATTTCATGTATATTGACATTTTATTTTTAATCTAAATCAAGTATTCTTTTACAAGTCAATGGACAATGAAAAATATATTTGTCAGATCTATAACTTTCTACATGATATGTGTTCCACAATAGTTTATTTGGGGTACCTGCATGTATATTAGCACACTTGCTCGTATGAAGTGTATAGTAGGCTCGCATCTCTAGATATGATCCTGTCAATATCTGTTATTTGTTCCTCTCCTGAGTTTGTAAACCAGCATGCCTTCATCATCCACTGTAGAGAAGCATCATCCTACAATGTAGGTACTTCAATTTAAAAGTGATAATAATGGATACACATCAACCATAATACATCCTATAAACAGACGTTCGTTAATTTTATGTTGTGTTCTTCTTCATCTGCATTGCTCAATAAGTAAAAGGACCACTTACAAAAAGAAGTGATGAGGGTTCCTGTGTTTACCCTACATGCACATGTATGATCATGTAGTGCTTTGAATGTGCATTAGACATCGTTCTTCTTCACACAGGACCTCCTGTAAATAAGGACAAATTCCCTTTGTAAACAAAGAAAGGAAAGATATCAATATGTGTGTGCTAAGTGTAGAACTACAATAAAATATACCCTCGACACTATACACTGTAAAAAAATAATGGTCGAAATAACTCAATAAAATTGAGGAAAAGAATTGCCTTATTTTTATTAAGTAAATATTACCTACGGCATCTTAAGTAGAATTTACTTATTTTGCTGAATAAATTTTACTCAGTTAAATCGAGTTACATTAACGTAAATAATTTAAGTATTGTAATCATTTTAGATAATTAAAAAAAAGCTATGATAGGATTACATATTGCACGATTTGGTACCCATCTAATCTAACAAGTAACATCCACTAATCATTCACTACTTCTATTTAAGATTAATCACTAATCACTAACACTACTTCTATTTAAGATTTAACCGTATATATATATATATATATATCTACCACCATCACAAACTATTACATACGCTTCAATTCGACACATATTGAAAGGCTCCAAATTTTATATATACTTGATCGTAGCATCTTAAAAGGAAAATTGGTTGACAATTTCCTGAAATATCAAGTTTTTATTTGTTTTGAACTGGGTAACAATTAAAAATTGTCTTGTCTTTGCTTAGCCATGTTAAATGAATTAGTAAATGTTTTAAAGTCCTTAAAATTTCATTCAACCACAAAAAAAAATTGTTTTATTTAAAAAAGAGTTTAATTTGGTCTTAATGAATATTCATAAATTATGTAAATATTTCTATTACGCACTGCATCGGTCCTTATTTTAAAAAGATAAGAATAATCAACATAAATTGTTTGAGTAATACGTATAATTTCTGATTTTGAGTTAAAATCACTAAATTAATACAAGCTGAAATTACTTAAAGTTCTTATGTATTTGATTTTACTTAAATATTCCACGTATGTTCTACTAAATTGAAAGTTTGAGTTAGCAAGACTTAAACTTAGTGCGTAAGTGGCAAAACTAATGTTTTCAAGTAAATTCTACATGGAAAAAATACGTAAAAATTACCAATGAACAAATTATTTTTTACAGTGTACGCTTGCAACATGAACTTAGTTCCATTTCCTTTTTAGTGAATTAATAGGTGGTCGTTTAATATTTACCTGCATGGGACTTTCAGCTCCATCTTGCAAATATAAGAAGTGTTGTAAAGTCTACTGATCAGTTAACTCCTTCCAGCTCTTCATCAGTTTCAATCTGTTGGAACAAAAAGAAAACAAAATCAATATGACAATCAAGGCGTCCCTTTCTCCTTAACAAAATAAAAATAGATGTAGCATAAAAGCTATGTTTCATGTCATGGTTGGCCTTAATTTAAATATGGTGTGGAAATCAACATTCCTATTTAATGGACCACAGTACAAAGTAAAACTAAATGGAAGATTTAACGTGTGCCTCAAAAAGTGCTTTATATGCAACGCCCAAAATACACGGGGGCGGTGGGCGATTCGCCCCCGTGAGCTCCATAATCGCCCCCGTCAGGTTGCTCACGGGGGCGATTGCAAAATTAAAAATCGCCCCCGTGGAATTATAAAATAAAGATTATCTTTTCTGATATAACTTTTACACAATATTGAGTATCAATTTTCAAACCTTAAACCAATGAAATGGAACTTAGATGGCGCTATCTCTCCCATCTCTTTGAGTATTACCGATACAAAAAAACGGAAGCTCGCACTATATTGTGCGGCCGTCAGCAGTGGCTATACTGCACCGGTAGTACAGGTTTGCACGCTGACGCCCAATATCTGCTGGAGCTGGAGACGATCACGCAAAGACTGAAATATGCAGAAGTTTTCCGTTGTGAAAGGTGGGAATCCTCTGAAATCTGGTGATTCTAAAAGACCAGCAAATTATGTACCTCGACCAGTAAATCAATATCGAAAAGAAGAACAAGACCAAAGATGTTACAGGGGCGGATCAAGGCGGTTAAGGGGGTTTAACCCTCCTGCCCCCCCCCCCCCTCCCCCTTGGGCTGCCAAGTGAAAATGTGATGTGCATAGAAAAATGCCATCATGTGTCCAGACCTACACAGTATAGATGTCAGTAGATGCCAGGAAAGCATAATACGGGGGTTCAAAATAGCACCCAAAAAATGCTCCGCACGTTAGTAGATGCCAGGAAAATATCACTTACGGGGGTTCAAAATAGCACCAAAAATCGCATCGCCGCTTTGCGGCCATGGACGATGCTCCGCATGTTAGTAGATGTCAGGAAAACATCACTGTCTTACGGAGGTTCAAAATAGCAACAACAAAAATCGCCTCGCCGCTACGCGGCTCGTGGACGATAAATGATAATGATAAAAAACAAGGAATTTAGGAGTTTCATGGGTACCAATTCAATGGAAATTTGTATTAAAATAAGAGCCCCCGTCAGCACTAAAAGAGCCCCTCTTTTTTAGGGGTGAAGAGCCCCCGTGTCAAAAAATTAATTTGAGCCCTGTTTATATGGCCTATGATTATGAATATAAAGTAGTCTTAGTACTCTTAGACTCTAGATCTATGTAGAATTGGTTTATTAAAACAAGAGGTGGACTACATAAGTAAACATAATTGTGGAATAGGGGTCTTCTCTTACACACACAAAAATGGATTCCCCGGGGTGGGCCTGCCGAAACCCCAGGGCCCTAACTGGAGTATACTAGGGAGAAATGACGGCAAACCGCAGTCAGACTACTTCATGACGATGAAAATCAAAGCGAAATTTCAAGAGCAATCTTTTCCTAGTCTTTTCCCCCAAAATCGGTTGAGAACTGTCTCAAAATGTAACGAAATTACCGTAGATCACGAAGACTATTGCAGCTTTTTATTGATGACTGAATTCACTTAATCTACTCATATTTCAATCAATTACTCACCCATTCTCAATGAACTAAATCTTTTCAGTTTTCGAGTAGCTAGCGTCGCGCATAAATCTGCATAATTAAAGTGACGCAATGAGGTGAAATATATTATCACATTTCTTAACCCTAATAAGGCCGGGCTATTTGAAGTCTTACTATGGCCGGGGGGGGGGGGGGCATTATCCCCCCCCCCTAAGATCTCGGCCGTGAAACGGCCGATCTCCGCGAAAATTTGCACGCATGTCAAGTGAAGTGTATAGAACAATATGATAATTTCAATTTTTTGAAGAAAATCACTCATTTGCATATTTATGGTAATTTATGCAAATAACGTCATAAAATCACATTTTTACCCATAAATCATATATTATTCATATTTAAGCATTCTTTTTCACTACATATATTCATTAGACCATTTGGAACATTAATACGATAAAAAAAATTGGAAGAGCCAGCTTATTCCTTATGTTATCTCTTGTTTTGATAATTTCTTATGTATTTCATTGTTTTTTTAACATAATGTATGTTATTGTTTTTTTTTTTTTTCATTTCTTCCTAAAATTCACCTATTTTGACTCCCAAAACAACCACCTAAACTTTAAACAAGACCCAATAACCAATGTTTGATATATTTTTAGGAAAAATGACATTTCCATATGTTTTGTACACAAATCACAAAAATGAGCGATTTTCGGGCTGACATGCAAAGACAAAAGGTCACGTGACCTTGTAACTGTAGGTCCGATTTTTTTTTTTTTTTTTTAAGATGCGCAAGACTCTAAAGAAAAAGGTCAGCGAGCGGCGATGCGCCATCCATATGCGTTCTCGAACAATCAGAAAAATCGTGGAGGGGGGGGGGGCATAATGCCCCCCCCCCCGGCCTTATTAGGGTTAAACGATACTATCGATAAAATACATATTCATGAGGCTCATATCCAATCAAAAAGCCGCCTCAGGTGCTTATTTTGTCTTCAAATGATCCAAAACAGGCGGAGCCTAATCCAATTCGTGTCATGGTTTTCCGCGCGCGCTGCTTTCCGTCTAGTAATTATATTTAAACGTCTTTGGCTTCAACCCCATCGCGGCTTCAACCCTCGAAGCGGATCACTGTGTAAACACGGTAAATATAACCTGCGCACAATTATATCAACGCGCACTTATTGCAATGCATCATTTTGTTTTTGATTATTATTATTATTATCATCATCAATATTGTTATTATCATTATCATCATGATTTTTCTCACTATTGTCGATAGTGTTATTTTGTATGGATTAACATTAATTCTATTTGTATTGTATATTTCACAGTGTTAAATTGACAAATTCAAACTGATTGTAAACTTCTCCAATACCCCAATGTGGGTGACATGAGAATAAATTGTCATTGTCATTGTCATTGTCATTGCGCATTACTTTTGATTGACCGCGTGACGTCACAATGCTTATCAGTAAGTATTTTACTTATATTTTGTCTTACGTAAGTATAAGTCTAATTAGTTAACTTAGCCATTTACTTAGTAAATTTCTTACTTATGCTAAGTATTGAATTAAATACCGGCCCAGGCCCTGTCTTATCCAAATCAATCGTAATTCCTCCTATCAATCGCAAGTTTGCAGTCTCCTATCTCTTACGTACATAATAATAATAATAATAATAATAGCTAGTTATTATGTAGCACTTTTCAGGACCGAAAGCCCTCTCAAAGTGCTTTACAAATATATATATTATTACCCCGGTCATCGGATTCAGGCTTACTCACACACAATGTATGCACATTCTCCACTCCCTGGGGGGCATTCCAGCAAAGGCGTCATTTTTACAAGCGCACACTTGCTAATCTAAGCACATTAGCTTTCGCATCCTACCGGGTACCCATTTAACACCTGGGTGGAGAGTGGCAAATGTAGATCAATGTCTTGCCAAAGGACATAGTTGCGATTGATATCAATCACAAATAAGTTGCGATGATATAAATTAACTCTTTATAAACTTTTTAATTATCACAACATCAATTTTATCGAGAAAATTATATGGTAATCAGACGGGCAAATATTTGTGTATGAAGGGGGGGGGGGTGCATGTCTATACACAAACATACATACACTGAATGGTTCTAAATCTACAAGTACAGTGATCACCATCACCAATGCCATTTCTTCCATATGATCTGATAGGATACTAGGGCCATAATCAACTAGATGCATGTTCTTGAACACAGCACCTTTGTAGCACTCAGTTGAAAGAAAACAATCCAACAAATGGTAATAAATAACCATGAATCACAAACTACAAGAGTATTAATATGGTATGCGTGTGATCCATAAAACTAACCCAAATTACCATTAATTACCGCTTATTCACCGGCTGGATGAGTCGTTGCGAAATTTTCGGCGCGATTTTCAAATTTTAGACCCCCCCCCCCCCCCCCCCCCCCCCTTCGAAAAAATCTTGCGTACGCCCCTGGTTTCCACTATCATTTATCCTTCATGACTTGCTGGCATACGCCGTAATCTCGATTTTATTTCCACAGATTCAAAAGTTAAAAGATGAATAATTTTGAAAATTATTATTATAACTCTAAACAAATAGGGGGGGGGGATATAAGAATTTGTCTCTATATATTTGTATCTATCTTTTAATTATGTGCGTATACCTTTTTTATGGAAAATAAAACCAACCAACCAACCGATTATAGTGAGCGTTTTTGCCCGTTAGAATCCCGGATCATCCCCCGTGATTATGTGATTGCATTTATAAAGATTGTTATGAGGGTTTACACTATTTTCCTCACTTACTGCTTCATACATTATAATTCCTTTTTTCATTTATTGTATTTTCTCATGTAAACTGACATGCATTCTAGGGGAGCTCCAGAGCTGCACCCATTATAAGCTTTGTGTTTGTTGGCTTCTTTTTCTTTGCCATTACCGTTTCTGTTGACATACATTGTTTAAATATTTGTTAATTAATTCTAATGATTTATAAATAAATTTGAATTGAACTGAATTGATTTGAATTAAGTTTAATTGATTTAAATTTATTTAAATCGAATTGAATATTTGTATTTCCACAGATCCAGAAGTTAGATATTAAAAGCATGATATTAATTGATAACCAATCAGCATACTGTTGTATGGGGAAGTTTCTCAGTCTCCTGCCTCATCTTACAGACCTGAAGATTGGGTATTATTCCCCTCCTTGTGATTTCTACAAAGAGATCGCTGATCAAGCTTCTTTATCTCAGGTATAAATGTATTTTTGTTTAAGTTAACCCTAATAAGGCCGGGCTATTTGAAGTCTTACTATGGCCGGGGGGGGGGGCATTATGCCCCCCCCCCCCCCCTAAGATCTCGGCCGTGAAAAAGCCGATCTCCGCGAAAATTTGCATATTTATGGTAATTTATGCAAATAACGTCATAAAATCACATTTTTACCCATAAATCATATATTGTTCATATTTAAGCATTCTTTTTCACTACATATATTCATTGGACCATTTGGAACAATAATACGACACATTTTTGTTGAAGAGCCAGCTTATTCCTTATGTTATCTCTTGTTTTGATAATTTCTTATGTATTTCATAGTTTTTTTAACTTATTTATGTTATTTGTTTTCTTTTTTTTCTTCATTTCTTCCTACAATTCAACTATTTTGACTCCCAAAACAACCACCTAGAGTTTAAACAAGACCCAATAACCAATGTTTGATCTATTTTTAGGGAAAATGACATTTCCATATGTTTTGTACACAAATCACAAAAATGAGCGATTTTCGGGCTGACATGCAAAGACAAAAGGTCACGTGACCTTGTAACTATAGGTCCGATTTTTTTTTTTTTTTTTTTTTTAAAGATGCGCAAGACTCTAAAGAAAAAAGTCAGTGAGCGGCGAGGCGCCATCCATATGCGTTCTCGAACAATCAGAAAAATCGTGGAGGGGGGCCATAATGGCCCCCCCCCCCCCCGGCCTTATTAGGGTTAAAGAAAAACACAAGATGCATAATAATTGTTTGTGTCTGTTTGGAGAAGTGTATGAGGTACCAATCAGATACTTCTAGCCGATTT
The DNA here is from genome assembly GCA_035222895.1 of Strongylocentrotus droebachiensis. NCBI lineage: Eukaryota > Metazoa > Echinodermata > Echinoidea > Camarodonta > Strongylocentrotidae > Strongylocentrotus > Strongylocentrotus droebachiensis. The sequence goes on along the minus strand of JAVYIG010008865.1, from coordinate 23,189 downwards.
TCATATTTATCTGTGTTCATTACCGGTATGTAGGTCTATATATACATACATTTTATACGAAAAATAAAACTAATCAACAAAATATGTAGTGGATTTTCTTTATCAAATTATTTTTTAATGACAACCCCCCTTCCAACTGCATAAGTTTGGATCATCTGCTGTGATATATATAAATGGTTAATGTGAGAGTACAGACTTTTATTAGGGTTTCCACTTTTTCCCATTTCATGCTTCATAAATATTATGTATGCCATTCATTTGAATTTCCACAGATTCAGAAGTTTATCATTTTCTGCTTGCACCTACATGGCGACCAATCGTCATCTGGCTATCTGGGGAAGTTTCTCAGTCTCCTGCCTCATCTTACAGACCTCAAGATTGAGTATTGTTACCCTCATGGTGATTTCTACAAAGAGATCGCTGATCGAGCTTCTTTATCTCAGGTAAAAATGTATTTTTGTTTAAGTTGAAGAAAAACACAAGATGCATATACTTTTGTGTGTCTGTTTGGAGAAGTGTACGAGGTACCACTCAGTTTCAGACTGAAGAGTATTTTTACTATCTGTTATTCACTTTCCGTCTGCATGTCTTGCCAGCGTACTCCATATTTTATTGTATTTCCACAGATTCACACATTGAAAGTTGAACAGTTGAAATAATTATTTTATTTCAACCAAAAAATGGAAAGATGACAGTCTCCCTCTAGATATACAGGATTACAAATCAGCACCCTGTTGTGTGGAGAAGTTACTCTGTCTCTAGAATAGAACAATCCAGCCGTATTTTTAATAGCTGATTTTTATATTTTTCTGTGAAGGTCTATATATATACATTTTATATGAAAAATAAAAGTAATCATCAAAATTATTAGTGGATTTTCCTTATCAAATTTGTTTTTACTGCCCCCCCCCCCTTTTCAACTGCAGAATTCTGGATCATCTGTTGTTATATTATACATATATTGACTGGCAGGGGGTGTAATATAACATTATTTGGACAGCTGAAGGGAGTTATATTTTCCCAAGTGGTTATATTTTCCCCAAGCGCACAGGGCTGAGGGAAAATATGGTCACGAGGGGGGGGGGGGGTCTTTTTTTAGGCCCGATTTTTTTTAATTTTTTTTTTTTTTTTCGCGGACAAACAACATTTTAGAGAAAAAAAGTGCGAAAAAAAATATAACGGAAAAAAAAACATTACCCTCGTTAATGGTGTAATGTGTGTAATTTGTGACATACAGTCCTCAAGAGGGCGACATGCATTGATTAACAATATATTCATTTCACCAGCTGGTTAATATAACACTGGAAAGTGACCGGCCAGGAAAATATTAAAATTTGAATCCTCACAATTGATATCGCGTGACGAGGTCTGGACCAATCACATCTCGGTATCTGTCTAAGCTATCTAATGTATGTCAATGATTAATAACATACAGACATTTATAAAGGTTTCCACTTTTTTCCCCATTTCATGCTTCATGAATAATATGTATTCCATTCATTTGAATTTCCACAGATTCAGAAGTTTATCATTATCTACGTGTGCCTACATGACGACCAATCATCTTCTGGCTATCTGGGGAAGTTTCTCGGTCTCCTTTCTCATCTGACACACCTGGGGATTTACTCATGTTCCTTTCATGACGATTTCTACAAAGAGATTGCTGATCGAGCTTCTTCATCTCAGGTTTAAAAAAAAAGTAGATGGGCTAATACTAGTAGTACAAGTGAAGCATTATCTTGATCGAATCGGATATGTATTCAATAGTGTGCCTTACACTAGCTAATGATGCAGAAATGTGTAAATCTATGCTTTCACCAGTTTGATTGATGAATTTCTAGTTTCATATGAAAGATTCGAAATTAATTTTCCTCTATACAATATGTTACTGCTCCAATTACTGTATTTCTCTCTGAATGAAATGACAAATGCAATGCAAAACTGACGAGATGTGAATAACTTGTGAACATATTGTTCTTTTTCTTTGTACTGAGATTCTAGGTAAGAAGTACAATTACATGTAAATGACATCAATTTTCTGGATACTTTTTCACGAGCTAGGGCTAGGAACTTCAGAGATATTTTTAATTTGGGACCCCGCTCAAATTTTAGGCGGGTACCCGAAAATGATACAATATAAAGTCACCTGCTAGATCTTCTCCTGTTATTGGATCTAAATATTCCTATAAACATGCTTAACTTTGACTATTTCTCAAGCCTTTGAAAGTAAAAAAAAATGAGGCAAAAATAGAAAGAGAACATGCAACCCGTTATTTTGATTCATGCAGGATGAATAAATCATGTTAAATAAAATCAGGTTGAATAATAAAAAGACTTTCTAAAAAAATCTTCTTTACAACATACCGATCGAATAATTATTTAGAACAAATTAAATATTTTTCTCTTATTCTAAACACTGATGGTTCTTTTAAAAGCTGATAATTACGTATAGTAATCACAACAGGAATCAGTATTAATTGCTTTTGCAATGCAAATATCTTTGTGTTCATTTTGTGGGTATTTTCATTTTATATGGGGAAAAAACCCAACCAACCAACTAATCAGCGAGCATTCATCATCATATTTCTTCCCCCCCCCCCCCCCCCCATATCATGCTTCATGATTTATGTATGTCATTCATTTGTATTCATCTCCGGTAGAAAATTAAAATTAAAACAAATAAACTGAGGATAAATGAAAACATTGTAAATATATGATGTCTAGATCTTAGTACTAAGATTCAATTTTGTATACAAATACATGTAAATGACATCAATTTTCTGGATAATTTTCCATGGGCATAACACTTTTTTAGCATTCGGGTTAAACATTTAAAAAAAAACACTACAGCATAAACTAAAGATGTGCTAGTAATACTGGTGAAGTTTTTCTGAGTTGACGTAATTTGTAAATCCTTGCTTTCTCAAATATTATTGATGAATCTCTACATGTAGCTTCGAATTAAAGGTTCTTAATTACTTTTCTCCTATTTTCCTGCTCATCAGATGTCTTTTCCGCCCCTCTCCCTCCCCCCGTTCAAAATTCCGGATCATTTGCTGTGACTATATATCAATGCTTAATGTGAGAGTACAGATTATAATGGTTCCCACTATTTTCCCAATTTCATGCTTTATGATTTACATATGTTATTTGATTGTAAAATCTCAATTCTATCAATTAATTGATGCCTACCAAACTTTGGCTAATCTAGGTATAGAAACAAATTGAAACATACATACATATTAAAAACATGATAACTTATAATTCCCTCTCTACAGTTTTGTCTTCCTCACCTTTCCGACTATCTTGTGTTGTTTATTCACTGAAGAATGTACGTATTATCATTGATGCATACATGTGATATTATGTATGCTGCATGAATGTGCCTGATGCCAATCGATTTTCTATCCCTACAGATCCAAACAGTCAACCTGGATTTCAGGCAAGATCCTATCAAGCCATACCAGGTACTAAGTCATTCGGCATCCAAGCAGCTAGCCAAGTTTCTCTGCTCTCTACCCTGCCTTACAACCTTAAACATCAGTGGGAAAGAACGTTTACATGATGATTTCTTCACTGAAGTAGCTTCCTTGGCTGCATCCTCACAGGTAATAAGAAACATGCATGGATGTGGAAGCACTTTTGCTGCTCTTCATCAATTTCACATAGTAGTATAACTAGCAAAGTAAAACATTCTGTGTAGGAGTTTTGAAAGCCCGACTCGTTCATTTATAGATTTACAGAAAAACCAGGATAAAATCACCTAGAAAAAAAGAAGAAGAAACATTGGGATTATGGATCAATTAATGGTAATGCAAGATTTTTGGAAATTCTAAAAATTAGATGGATAGTATAGTTCTTTAAATTGTTGATATATTTGGATGTCCCCGTGGATGTATTATTAGCACAAGAAAATTAAGCCCTTAAAGCACTTCTGCTTTTGAGCAATTGAGTAATCGAAATCCGGTAAATTTTAAAATATTTCAAATAGCTCTTAAGGCCATTACATGGTAGCTGCAACCACGAAAATCTCAGAATATGCCGTTCTGATATTTAATTACCAAACAGGAATAGTAAATCGGTCGATTGTAGTCAAGAAACATTATTTTAAAGCTAAAGTAATATCAGTCTTGAGAGGGTGCTATACAACATAAAAAGTTTATTATTTACAATTTCATCACTTCAGACTCGAGTTCAACCGCGATAACGATCATTGAATATTTTGAAATCGCACATGCTTCTATACATTAGAACCAAATTCTTAACCCTTTACCAAAACGTTGAATTAAAAAAAAAAATCCAATAAGTAACTATTCTTCAAGAATTATAGAATTATATATTAAATTACTTAACCATGTGAACTTATTATATATCTAGGTCGTTTCACGGCCGATCGCCGCACGCATGCATGCATGTCAAGTAAAGTGTATAGAATACTATGGTAAATTCAATTTTTGGAAAAATTCACTCATTTGCATATTCATGGTAATGTATGCTAAATAAGGTCATAAAATTCACATTTTTACCCATAATTCATATTTTCTTCATACTTAAGCATTTGTGTTCACTACATATATTTGTTATACCATTTGAAACAATAATACAACAACAACATTTGGAAGAGCTAGGTTATTCCTTATGTTATCTCTTGTTTTAATAATCTCTTATAAATGTATTTCAATGTGTTTGTAACTTATGTATTTTATTTTTGTTGTTGTTTTATTTCATTTCTAACTACAATTGAACTATTTTGACCCCCCAAAAAGAGCGCAAAAGCGCAAAACTCAAAGCGAGGAGTCATCTGTATGCGTTTCCGAACAATCAGACAAATCGCGGAGGGGGGGGGGGGGGCGGCATAATGGGCCAAAATGCCCCCCACCCCCCACCCCCCCCCCCCCCCAAGCCTCATTAGGTTTAAAGGGGAAATGGACGAGGTTGGCAGATTCAATACGTGACCAATCCCTTTATCTTTTCCCCTAATGTTTACAGCTAATCACATTTTATTTCTATCCTTTGTTTCTAAACTCTATGTATGGTTGACTTGTCAGAATCCTTACTTCAGGGAAAAGAAGCACACCAGGATGCTAGAGAATTACTGGTCTGCAAGAAAACGTGATATGCCTTCAACCAGTAGATTAGGTTTTGCACAAAGCAGAAGAGGTGCAGGTTTGTACATCACACTCTAATATTATATTAAATAATATTGATTTAATATTGAGGAGCGATAACATTTAGAAGGTACCACAGAGCTTTCAATATTACAGCATATGATAAACATAAAATACACAGTCTCATAAAAAGCTAAATTACATTATATTACTGAAGCAGTACATGTATGTTTTATGGAATCATTTAAACGAGGCCAGACAAGTTAATTTAGACTCATTTATATATAATTACAGATTAATGTCTAAAAAGAAATGATGGTATTAAGACTTGGTGATAAGTTACATATTTTTCTTTGGGTTAACGGAAAAGGAATCAGATCGTGATCATATCTAAATAGAGTATAAGAAATCCCCCAAACACTGCCAAAGGAAGCAATACGGTAGTGTAAAGTAACTCTACATCAGAAAATAGCACCATTGCTAATCATACTTGCATATACGACTGTGAAGTGTTTTTTAATACAAATGTTCGTTCTCAATTTGTCAAAGCTTTGCTATAATTCTTTTGTATTCCTCCGTGACGAAGCAGATGGAGGCATTATGTTTTCGGGTTGTCCGTCCTTCCGTCTGTACAACCCATTCTCGTGATCACTTTATCTCTAGAACCGAATGATAGATTCCCGCCAAACTTGGGTCATGTATGTATCTTGCAGAGCCAATGAACTGATTAGATGTTGGGGTCATGAGGACACAGGTCATGGGGCTTTATGTATGCAAAAATAGCTTGTGATCGTTATCATTAGAACTGATGGACGGATTACCAACAAACTCAAGATATCTATGTATCCTGCAGAGCCAATGAACTGCTAAGATCTTAGGGTCATGATGTCAAAGATCAAAGGGTCATACATGTAACTGAAAAAATAGCTTGTAATCACGATATTCTGAGAACCTGTTAATTGATTACAATCAAACTCAGTAATCAATGGGACAAGTCTTTTCTTTCTAGTGGTTATTGTTCAAGTTGTGCTATTGTAATCGGCGCCTTTATAAAATTGCTGATGGGAATACTTATTCAACATTCTTCTCTTGAATACAGATCAAGTTAGGGAACAAGAAGAGGCTCCCCAAGTAGAGGCTCCAAGACCACGGCCAAGACAAAAAAAGGTGCGACACAAGAGGAGACTGGCTTGCCATTTCCCAGGAGCCAGTTCCAACCTTGGTCCACAGCAAAACCCCCGAGCTGTTGACAACCAGGATCCAGAACCACGCTCTGGAGCCCTTGACAGACAAGGTTCAGTTTCAAAGCCTGGAGCTTTGGATGACAAGGATTCAGCTGATGCAACCACCTATAAAGTAAAAGATGCTCAAGGCAGGTATGTTCAAATCAGTGAATTTATAAGACGATGTACATGTTAGTCATTTTGGACATTTCCTATATTCACACATCAAATTAGCACAGGCAGCTGAAAGGCTAGTAACTCCATGCTGAAAGTAAAAACAGACAAAACAAAGATATGGCATCTGATGATTTGTATGCCTCTGTTACTAAGTAGCCGGAGGCAGTATGTTTTCAGGTTGTCCGTCCGTCCATACTTAATTTGTACGTCTGTCCGTACTTATTCCGTACGTCCGTCCGTACGTCCCGTTCTCGTGATCGCATTATCATTAGAATTGATGGACGGATTACAATCAAACTCAAAACATGTATGTATCTTGCAGAGCCAATGGACTGTGTAGATTTTAGGATCATGAGGCCAAAGATTAATGGGTCATACATGTACATGAAAAATAGCTTGTAATCATGATATTCTGACAACCTGTTCATGGATTACAATCAAACTTGAATTTTAAAATTTGCTTCTGTTTTGGTTTTTAAAAATGGCTTAATGGCGGAGGCATCTTTTTTCGACTGCGTGCTGTCGAAAATCCATCTAGTTATAATTGCCAAATTGAAGCTCTTTTACAACCGGACATCATACCAATGTTTTCACTCATTTTTAATGCAGCTCCCGTTGAGGGCAAACCAATTCCTGAACATCAGTAAGTAACATAATATACAATTACTTTTTTCTCTTTTTCTCATCTCCCCCACTCTTTCTTTCTCGCATATTTTGATCCTATATGTCCCCATATCTCTCTCTCTCATCATGTCCTTCTCTCTTACTCTCTCCCTCCCTCTCATCCACTTTCTCGCTCTCCCCCTTTCTCCCTTCATCTCTTTCTATTGCTTTTTTCAACATTTCTTCTACTTTTATAATCGTCTGTTTGGAGCCAAAACGGCATTAAATGATTATACTTTGACACACTTTTACGTCTTCTTCATACTCCGCTATGATGCTTTTTTGTTTCTAATGACATTCGATGACATCTTTGTTATTTCTTTCTGATGACATTCGATGACATTATGCCATGATTGAAAGGAATCCGATTGGCTTTAGATTCGAGCTAGCAATGGATGTAGAGTATCCATAATCAAAAAGGTTTGAATATTAATTGAAAAACATTTTCACATCTCAGTTATCCCCACATCTCCTGGCTTTTAAAGCCTAACTCATCCTCCCTCCAATTCCTGCACTCTCTCAGTTGAAAAATGTTGCTAAATCTGAAACTCTAGTATCTACATGTTAATTGTTTCTCTCTCTCTCTCTCTCTCTCTCTTTTTTTATTTCTTCCTCACTCTCTCGTTTCTAAACTTTTTTAATTTCTATCTGCCCCCTCTCTTTTTCTCTATCTCACAATCTCTCCATGCCCCCCCCCCTCCTTCTCCTTCTATCTCTCTCTTTGTATCGTTATCTATCTCTGTCTTTCTCTTTGTCTCTCTCTCTCTCTCGCTCTCTCTGTGTATCTTTATCTTTCTGTCTGTCTCTCACCCTATCCCTCTTTCTCTCTGTCTCTTTTTGATGTATGTTTATCTCTGTCTATCCGTGTCCCTCTCTCTCTCTCTCTCTCTCTCCCTCTCTTATTCATTCTGTCTCCCTATTCCATAGCAAACGCCACAACGCTAAAGGTGAGGGTGATGGAGTTGATGAGAGCCTTGAACAACGTCCTGGTAAACGACGAGCTAAGACGGATCGTAAAACTTCCTCACCTTAGAGCAGGATGTGGCGGTAGTGAGAATTTATCTTACACACACACTGATGGAATACTTATTTGAATACTAACATTTCCTTTTTTGATTTCTTGCCATTCTACCTCAAAACAACCGTTACATATAAGTGCAATATTAATTCACTATGCAAACACTTACAAGTACTTTAATAACTGTCAATCAATTATGCAATACAAGTCATCAGGTTTTTTTTCTTTTCTATTGGCATATATTTTGATAAATTCGCTGGGAGTCTGAAATTGTATAGTTCTTATTATATCTTGCTTTATTTTGTAATACAATAATGCTGCATTCAACTTAACAGTATTACCTCTCGGATCTATGCAATTTGTACATGTTCTGTATATATTGGTTATATTCTATGCCACTCTTTAATTGTAAATGGATGGACAGATGTTAATATCATATTAACTGATTATGAAATGTAATGTTAAATGTTCTCTTTAGGCCATGGGCCTATTTATTTTTATTTTTTGCCATTGCCATTTCACCAGATTTCTCTGGCAAGACATTAATCTATATGTGCCCTTTCTACACCCAGGTGTAGGAAAGCTGTTACAAAGAAATTTGAATGTTTTATTTCCTTATAACGTTTGCTAGCCTGGCTAAAGGTGGGGTTATGATAATATTTTACAGCACTTAGAACCATGAACGCTGTATACATACTATAATATGATACCATTTTACAGCTCATACATCAAAGTGCTTTAAGTAATATTTGTATCAAGCGCTCTCTTAATTTTACTACACAGTCATCATGGTTTATCGATATTGTCAATACCATTTTTACAGCTTCGAGACTGAAACATTTCATTCACCTATTCCAAACATTTAATTTTCCATTATTTTACATTTTGCATATACCATGATGGTTGCAAGGGCTTATCAGCATTTTATAATCTTTTTTTTTAATGTGCGCCTCGAGCATTTAATTTCAAATGTATAGTGTTTTGTGCGCCTTACAAATCATATAAATACAATTTCTTTGTGTACGGAGCATCATTGTGTCTTCTATTTGTGTGTATTTTCTCAAACTCCGAGCAGAAATCTAGACTTTCTTCTATATGTATATGTATGTATTGTGCAATCGCAAATGATAACCATGCAGTTCAGGTATCAACAGATTATTGCTGACAGCTGGTCACACCAGAAGTCTCTGTTTTACGGTCCTGAATAGGACATTCAAATTGGTTCGCTACTTCGCGGCTGCTCATAATGATGTCATGTATCTCTTATTTATTAAAACACAAAAGTACATTTTTAACACATGTAATACACCAATAATTGTTTTTCTTCTGTCAACGTAAATGTGCGCAATAAATTACTTGTGCGTATCCCCTGAGCGCTGTGTTATAAAATACAGACATCGGAAACGTATTGCACATTACGTTATTACTTTTAAAAAGTTTGTTGGAGACGTATTTGTTAATCAGGTTTATCATATACATATATATATATATATATATATATATATTGATAGTCATCTTTAATCATAAAGTTAAATGTTTATTACACTGGTCCTCTGTCAGAAGAAGAGAAATAGGCCTACTTCCTCCTCAACTGACAAAAGGCAGGGAAAAGTTGTTTTCATAATTTGATCAAGAAAGAAATGCCAATTAAAGTAAGCTGTGATATGTATGAGTTGTTCAAACTATTGCACAAGTGTACTCGTAATGTTCTTTGGCCATATCAGAGGAGTACATTTAATTTGTTAACGGGAAAGCTAACCTAGTAATAGCGAGTTCGTTTAAAAGAAAAGAGAAATATGATAAGCAGATCGATGAAAGTTTGAAAGAAATCGGACAAACAATAACAAAGTGATATATGTATCTCAACGGTTCTTAACTGATTTATAAAGTATTATTATTATATTTTATTATATTATGAAGTATAATTACCAACCAAAAGTCTGAAAGTATTTGTTTAATATTATACATGTATTTTTTTTAATTTATGTCAATGATTGCAATTAGACCAGATTAGACCATGCAGTTTAATACTAGATAGATGAATCATGGAGATAAGAAGTCTCCATGGATGAATAGATAGATTTAAACATGTACGTACATACATACAATCAAACCTGAAACCTGACTATCAAGGTCACCCAAGGGAAACATAAATAGTGGCCTCTGTAGGCAGTTGGTCTCTCTAGACAGGTTCTACTACAAACATTTCCTTCTCGAGGGAAACGAAATATATGACCACTATCCATAACTATGTGGTCTTTATAGACAGGTGGCCACCAAGAAAGGTTCGGTTGTATATAGATAGATAGATAAGCAGCTTATTGATAACAAATATATATACAAAAATATATGCATCGCGGCAAAGCCGAATTGAGATGAATTTTCAAAGACAGAGTGCACACAAATAAACTAATATGGCGTGTGATTCGATATTTTACATGACAATGTTACACAAATATAACAATCTTAAAGTAAATCGTAATACCGGTAGTTGATGTATTCATATAGGAGAAATTTGAATTGTGATCCAATATAATTGTACATGACCATGTTACAAAAATATAACAATCTTAAAAACAATAGTAATATTGATGTATTCATATAAGAGGAATGGGAAGTTATTGATTTTGAGGAGTCAGTATTATTATGTCATGACAAAAGATATCAAAATCCAAAATAATGGTTGACTTATATCTTTTTTCATTAATCTGTTTTAGGAATTGGAATTGTGATTGATTTGAATGAGTCCGTCCCATATACAGAGCTTGGCATATCGTTGAGTTCATATACAACCAAGCGGAAACCTAGTCCTGTCTTCATTTTTGAGCGTACCAGGTAGTATTATGTTTCAAGACAAGTTTCACTAGAATTCGTTGTGTAACTCTTTGCATTGAATAATTATGTTTATTTGTACCAAAACATTTTTTTAAATAAATTCACTGAGTGTCACTCCATTGATACCAAACAATGCATACGTGTCACTGTTCTTACTGCATTTTTAAAGGACAAGGCCTATAGGTATTTGGCCTTGAGTTGTGTTCAATCAAACACAAATTGGCAACTCTTTGACGTACCTTGCGAGTTCCCTTCCATTTTTTCCCTACATGAATTTCATAAACTTTCATTTTCTTCGTTGATGACGGAATTTATTTGTTCATACAGGGCTTAAATAATAACATTTTGAAAAAATGTTATTGACGAAAATTAAATTGTTCTGATTTGTTTTCGTTCATATAGAGCAAATGGGAGGGGAGCTCGCAAGATACGTCACAGAGTTGCCAATTTGTGTTTGAATGATCACAACCTCAAAAATTCATAACCTTTTTATTTTTAACCACGATTTTCTACACTTTCAATGACCTGTTCCTCTCATGTTTCTGCTTCTATCAAAACCAACTTAATATCAGGGTGGACTTCCCCTTTAAGGACAGGTGTAATGTGCTAGAGCATGATCATGATGATAGTCGAACTATATTTTTTCTTCAAGTAAGGGAACCATTATGCAGCGTTTAATTCTTTGAAAAGTTAAATGAAAAGAAAGAAATAAAAAGGGGTTTATAGCTAGAACACGGTCTTTCTTTTATTTGATTGTCTGGTTGTTTATGTTTGTTAGTTGGTTGCTGCTGTCCCTCTTTCTCTTCCCCTTTCTCTTTCTCTGCATGTCTCATTCTTCCCGTCTTTCTTTCTCTTAACCCTTTCTCTTCCAGGCTCCTCCTGTGCCTATATCTTTCCATACCTGTCTGTTTTCCCTGACTTCACATTTCTCCTGTACAGGGTGTAGATGATATGGCTGTCGACATTTTAACGGTCTTCTCTCTCTCTCCCGCTATTGCTCTCTTTCTCTATGTATCAAGTTCTCTCTGCTCTCCCCTCTTTTATACGCTCACGCACACACAACACACACACACACACACAAGTTTTTTCTCTCTTTCTCTCACTCTCTGTCAAGTTCTCTGTGCTCTCTCTCTTCCTGTCTCTCTCTTTCTCTCTCCCTCTCTCTGTCCCTCTCTCTCTGTCTCTCTCTTGCCTTTCTTCTTCTCAATTTACATTTAGCTCTACCCTCCCTCCCTCTTAATTCGTATGGATGCGCTTCGAATTACCCCTCCCAGGCTCTTCAATTTCCCAAACTTTGTAGTTGGCGTACGTAAATTACATGTTCTTGCATATGCAAGTATAAATCATGTTTATCTTAGTGTAATTATAGCTAGGTGATGGCCTCCGTCGAATATCGGCCTCGATGGTTCTGTCCATCTTAAACAAATACCGTATAAGTAATACATAATAGTAATTGTATGTTCATTTGGCGTTCTCACACGATTTGATTCACAGCGCTTTACATGGTATGAAATTTAGGAAATCAGTAAAATAAGTACGTCTTTAAGTGCTTCTGATTGATTCCAGAGGCTTGGTGCATAGGATTGAAAAGCATTGTCTTCTGTCACTGTGGATGCTCTGGGTATGTAGAGAAGAGAGCTGCATTGTCTGGTGATGATCAGTTGTTATAGGTCAAATTTCCATTCTAAGTCAAGAGGTCCGATATTATTGTAATATTTTTGAAATGTAATATTCTTGAGAATGTCTTTATTATAAAGATATCCTCAATGCTATTAAACATTGTTGTCAATACACGTATTCTACATCTATTAATAATGCAAACATTCAACATCATTGTAATTCTCTAAACAGAACCTCGTTGAATACAGCTCGAGCTTTCATGGGTCATCCTGAAAAGTTATTTTTATCTATTTACTTTTGATATTCTATGTATTATTTAATGTCTTTTGCACGTACCACTGAATTTTGAATCGATGAATTTGATTATGGGCTTGGCAAATCAAATCAAATCAAAAGATCTTGATTCGACATCACCTGATCGACGGGTCGCTTAGGCACTATGCTCAAGTCTCTTTGTTTCTGATTTTGCTGATGAGCCGATACCAAGGAGTTATCACAACTAAGGTTCATCTGATGTATAAATACAAATGGGGAAGGCATTTAACAATAAAGCCGTGTTGTTGGTCTTTGGATTTAAAGAAAATAATGCACGCAGTAGCACTAATTATCATATATATTTGTTCTTTAAACTATCGTCTAATGGCCTGTCTTACCACTTTAACAAACTTACATAGGCCTATTCTTCTCACGTAAAGCAATAAAATGTGATTTACATTTCATGAGTGTTATGGTTCTCTTCACAATTTGTTAACTCCTAAGCGCTATGGTACGCTATGTTTTGTTTAGTGCTATAACTAATTCATATCAAAGTTGTGAAAGCAGGATAGTTATACATTTTGGGAAAAGGGGAAAGAAGGTGATTTTCAGTTACAGAAGTTAATTGATTTGAAAAACAAAAGGGTTATTCATTGTTTCAAAGATTTAGGAATGTCACGAAAAAGTGTCAAGTATTTCAAAACGGAGCCTGCAATTCGTATAAATTGTCAGGAAAATGTTGCAAAAATAAAGCATGTTGTTGTACCGTGAATTTGTACTTGACAAGTAAAACATATAGGGTGTCAAAACAGTTTTTACCCATAATTATGTTATGTAAAAAAGGATCATAATAATTATATAGAAAATGTTTTTGCAAGTCTGAACATGGGAGGTCATTTTTAATTGCTAACGATCAAGAGTTACCCGTCTAAATATAAAGTGACGTACACCACCGGCGAATGTGACATTCATTGAATTGATATATACATTCATTTCACGTTTGGTTTGATAAGGGACTGATGCCGATAAGAGTTGTCTACAGATTTCTGAACGCGGCCTATGTGTCAACGATTTAAAAACAATTTACGCCCTCTTGCGTTGGAATTGCTCTCCACTGCTCTTCTTTTCCCCACCTCCATGAAGGCATACTTTACTTTCTGTATCGTGAACCATGCGCGGATCCACAATGGGGGCCCGACTGGCCCGCCCCCTCCCCCCCTCATCGACTCATTTGAAGTGTATTATCAGTATATTATGTCTCTTTCGTCCTCTCTAAAAATCCAATGAAAAGTATCGCGTCTCCTCTGAGAGGTAAACTTTCTACTAACAATTCAATTTGAAGAGGCTGTATTCCCCCCATATCTGTAACATTCTTAAACTGAGAGATAGCAAATGATTACAGCATACATGAAAACAGTGCATACCTACAATTTGTTAAATACAACAACATAAACATGACGTTAATATTAAATAGACCTCTTTTTAATATGTCTATCAATTCTTATTTCTTTGTGTGTTTTGGTTTTAATGCGCAAATTAAAGCAAATACGTGTATTAAGCAAAAAGACTATAACTCAAGTCTTACAAGGTAAAGAAAATTACTGTTTATTTTAATTTGTCAGTATATTTCCGTGTCAAAGATTTAGTCATATGAGTGCCAAGAATAAACAACTTATACATACGATATTGATAATTCAATAAGACTATTTAAAGTTTTTTGTTTGTTTTCTTTTTACATGTTTTGTGCATTTATGGTTATTTATTGTAATATAAATTCATGTAATTTAAATTAGAACATCCATTTCACCTCTACATTATATTTACTTTACTGGAAACACACAAACCTCATCTTTAACCCAGCTACACCTGCATGAAGCGAGACCCAATGTGGAATCTATATTATTAAGTGATTCTATGCACTGAAAGGGTTAATAAGGATCCTGCTCTTACCATCTGCCTACTGTGAAGCTCCGTTTGGTTTTCTATCAAGATTTTATTATCATCGAATTTTCGATCGGAACTAAAAAGTTGACCTATTGATCGTGTGTTTGGTATTCGACTGGTCGAATTGATATCATAACACTGAAGACCTATTGATCGTGTGTTTGGTAGTCGACTGGTCGAATTGATATCATAACACTGAAGACCTATTGATCGTGTGTTTGGTATTCGACTGGTCGAATTGATATCATAGCACTGAAGGATAGCATCAACTACACGGTGTGACATAGAAATGAGTCACATTGTCTGAAATAAAATAACAATGTTTGTGTTTAATTTATGCATGCTTTGAAGTGTATGTTATTGTTATGAATTGTGTTGCTTGAAAATAAATAATAAATGATTTGTTTATGTTGATCTCTTATTTTTTCGTATAATTATATACAATGGAAATAGTCATGAATTTGTAATAGCCGTATAACTAAAGTGAGTCGAATTTAAAAGGCCTGTTGAAAAAGGCGGAAAGATAAATCCAAGCTCTGTCTCTCTCTCTCTCTCTCTCTCTTTTTTTCTCCCTCTCTCTCCCTCTCTCTCACTCTCCCTTTGTCTTTATTTCTCTGTCTCTCCCTTTTTCTTTAATTCTCTCTCTCTCCCTCTCTCCCTTCCTTTGTCTTTATTTCTTTTTCTCTTTCTTATTTGTGTTTGATGTTAGAGACGGAGAGAGAGAGGGGGGGGGGATGAAGACATAAAGATAAATCCAAGCCCCCCCCCCCCTCTCTCTCTCTCTCTCTCTCGCTCCTTCTCTCTCTTCATTTTGTTTCTTTCTATCTCTCTCTCTCTCTCTTTGTCTTTATTTCTCTCTTTTTTTTTTCTCTCTCTCTCTCCCCGTCCCTTTGTCTTTATTTCTTTTTCTCCTCCTCTCTTTGTGTTTCATGTTAGAGAAAAAAGAGAGAGAGAGAGAGAGAGATAGGTTATAACGCTACTTTGCTCTTTTTTTCGTATTCCACAGTTTAATGATCACTTGGATTTAAAGGATTACAACATTAGGATAGATGTACTGTTATGTTCGAGCAGTCCTTTAATAAAGAATATGTACAATGTTTGAATGTTCACATGGATGTATACACGATTTAATTATGATTTATTTAACTACTATATTTTACCCATTAATGCCAAACAAACTCACCAGGTAGTTTACGAAATAAACTAAAACACTGTGGGCTTTTCACTATTCTCTCTTTCTTGTTATTTAATTTTTTACTATAATTACTACTAATACAACCACATGTACTACTATAGTCCTATATCTACTACTAAGTAATACAACTACATGTACTACTACTTCTATACTACGACTGCTACTTCTCCTACTTTTACTACTATATTAAATACTGCTACTACGACTACTATATCAATGCTACTACTAATTTATTGTACTTCTCCTACTTCCTACCAGTACTCCTACTTCTACTACTACTACTAGATAGCATCCCGAGTAAACTTAGTTCATGTCTTAATGACAAGGCATATATTAACAAGGAATGCGAAATAAGCCAAGTTTGTGTCATCATAACAGAGAGAAAATCAAGTTTTCTTTCTTGCAAATGAGCCTTTTAAAGAGCCTGAGTTAAAGGTAATGCAAAGTTTTGGGAAATGTTGAAAATTGGATGTAGGCCTATAGTAATTCTTTAAAATGTTGATATGTTTGGATGCCCCTGTGGATGCTCTTATAAGCACTAGCAAATTTAGCCCCTAAACACTTCTGCTTTCGAGAAATTGAATTATCAAAATTTACTGGTGCTCCCGGTAAATTTTCAAATAGCGGCCTAATTATAGGCCATTCCATGGTAGCTGCGACCCGTGAAAATATCAGAATATGCAGTTCTGATCTTTCAATTTCCAACGGGAATAGCAAATCGGTCGATTATTGTAGTCAAGAAACATTGTTTTAAAGCTAAAGTAATACAAGATACAAGATACAAGATATTTTATTTGGTCTTTGCAAAACAAGTTACATAGAAATTTGTTTTCCACTGGCGTTACAGTAATATTCAAGAAAATACATAATTACTAGAAATAAATACATCACGTTTATAGAATGATATAGATGAAATAAGGAACAAATACATGCAAACGATAATGATGCGACAAAAAATGGTCATTGGTACTTCATATCATGAGTTTCAAAATTAAGCCTTGATCATTGGTATTTCAAATCATATAATTAATTAATTTCCGACGCAGAAGTTTAACATTTAACCTGTGAGTTGAATTTATGAACAGAGTCGGGTACAAATGCATATCTGATTCGTGAAAGGCGGGTTGGGGTGGGGCGAAGTCAGATACCAGAACGATTAAATGAATAAAATATATGAAGTGCATGATTGCACAGACCTTATCAACAATGTGCTCAGTACAATGCGACTCGACAGAAGCTAATTCTACCCCAATTATGCGCTGTGCTATTTTACGTGGCCTTTCTAATTCATTCTTGTCCTGTTTTGAGAGATTGCCAAATGAACATAATTATAATATTGAAAAGCAGGACACTCTTTATTATTGAATTGTAAAACAGGGTCAGGATTGTCAGTACTGAGAGGGATTTATACAACATAAGAGTTTGTAATGTACAATTTCATCACTTTATACTCGAATTCAAGCGCAACAATGATCATTGAATATTGTAAATTTGCATATGCTTCCAACATGTTCATAATTAAACCAAATTCATGACCCCATACCAAAACCTTTTCACTTTTCTACGCAATTGTACAAATTAATACAAACAGGTTTTCGGACTGAAATAATTAAACAATTCGTAAAAGCTTTTCACTCACATTGAATAATGCAGCTCAAATGTATTGGTCCAACCGTACAAGGGGATATTGACAATACTTTGTGTAAAGGCTACTCTAGCAGCAGAGTGAGGTTTCGATCATTACACGGAATATTAGTTACTGCATGAATTACTTTATCAATGCCATACAGGTGTTTATCTGTAAAAGGGAATCGATCTGAGTTGCGAATACTTTTGTCATACGAACAGTACTCTACGTAAATAACAACTTACAAACATCTCCCTCCTTAATTTCTCCCTCCTTTCACTTCCTCACCGCCCTTCACTCTCTCTCTCTCTCTCTCTCTCTCTCTCTCTCTCTCTCTCTCTCTCTTTTGATCAGGCTACCGTGATTTAAGGCAACTCAAGTGCCCGAGAGATATATGTTTTGATATTGTTGGGGGGGGGGGGCAGAAAAAGTGGAGTATAAATTGGCGTGGGGTCTCGGGGCAAAGCCCCGGCCGGGTGTCAAGGGGCGGAGCCCCAAGAAGCTCAGGGTTTTTAGGCATTTATTACGGGCAGATGAGCATCCAGGGGCGGAGGCATATATTTACGGTCAGATGAGCATATTTTGATACCTATTTGTGACACTGGCTTACAGGTCACTAATTGGAGGGAAATATCATGCCATTTCAGCAACATTTGTAAATCACTGGTATCGAATTAGAAATAAACCACGTTTGAATTTCATTTTGGGGAACCGCCCCAAAGCCCCCTGCAAGTGCGAGGCAGGAGCAATAGTGAATGAGAGGGGTGAAGGTGACGGAAGTATAACTACCCTACCCGTCACAGGTTTTTGAAGTTTTGTTGTATTACAAAATTACAGTCTTAGCAAAACTATAGCATAAAAACAAGCAATATACTTTTTTCACACTTTACTTTTCTCGGTATTTACTTGTAGGCCTACATTTTGAAGGATGCGATAGCCACCGAGTGAGAAGATTTTAGCATGTTTATTTGTCTAAACGCTGCACTCTTGAGCCCTCCAGAGCCTAAAAGTGAGTTGCAGTATTTAGTCAGTATTTGCTACACATTTTGTGTGTGCACTTTTCTAATTTTGTAAGGGGGACGATACCCCCCTAAAAAGATTGAGGGGGCGTACCCCCGTCCCCCCCCCCCGGGATCGCCGCCCATGGTTGTAAGGATAGGATAACAAATATTGAACGTCTATTTCTATAATAAACACGTAAAAAATATCGTTCAAACAATCGCAATATCTAAACCGTGTAGCTACATCCCCTTCTCCTTTCCTTTCCATATCCGGCTCCGTTCAAAGTCGAGTCCGAGAGCAAGCTGTAAACCTATCCTTTTTCTTTTTGCGCATAAGCATAAGCGACCGGAAGACCAACAGGATAACCTTCTCTTCCGTATACTGTTGATGTTGATGATGATGCTACGCAACGAGCAATTCCTGCACCACGAGTTGATCTTGTATTTTACAGCATATTGACTGTTCTTCGGCATTATAATCAGTTTAAACATGTATACCATTGCTAAGTAATGATACATGCACACATTTGTGATATTGGCGTTGACGGTGAGTGTTTCGTCTTGCGTGTATTCAAGCAAATACGTTTACTCGGTTTAGGACTTCTTTGGGAGAATGATAAACAAACAGTTACTAAATTCATATTTGATTTTGGTATAACGTGCATGTACTAACCGTATCAAACATTAACAGTCAACAAAACTAGTCTTACATGTTTGATGACTTGAGCTGTACTTACTAGATTTTAATACAACCACAAAATGGCTGCCAAGATGGCTATCATGCATTCCATCAAACAATAATAACCAATCACAACATTGGACAATAAGTAATAACCAATAGAAAAGCTTGTAAAAGATTGAGTGCCATGTGCCTATAGTGTGCTGGGTTGAATAGCTAATTAGAGATAGGAAGAGTGGGTGTGTGTGTGTGGTGCTATCAGGGGCGTCTCCAAGGGGGGGGGGGGTGCGACACCCCCTCTTTCATTAATATCTAACATTAACATTTATGTTCAATTTCTTGATCTACATGTACTAGATCTAGAAAAGTTTAGATGATCAAGATCCATGTTTTCTTGGATCTTGGATTCAATTTCTCCTAAATACTCTAAAGAAGAGTTTTGACTGGAGGTGGTGGAGGGTGGACGATTACATTTTGGAAAAAAGTTCTTTAGTAACTGCGTTTTTAAATGAAAACGGGGAGGTTTGGTCGATGGTTGCTTGTTGTATATAGGTTGTTCCATGCAGGCGCGTACGCAGGGGGGGGGGGGGGGGGTTTGGGGGGGTTAACCCCCCCCCCTTTGGTATTTTTATGTGTATAAACCCCCCCAAAAAAAACCTAAAACCCCCCCTTTGGATTTTTTTTTTTTTTTTTTTTTTTTTTTTGGCCCTGTCTCGTAACTGTTCATTCTATCAAATTGAGAAAATGCATAATAAATAATATTATAGCTATGTCATTAGCCCAAGACAGAGAAAACTTAATCGTGTTTACAACAAACAAAAATTCAAAGATAGAGGCAAAGGTTAAGCCAACAAAGAGTCTAAGAAATACACCGGCACCACTATTCCGCCCCCTCCCCCCTCCCCCAATATAATCAATCTCTTGTTTTTTGGAATTTTTCTAATGAAGGGTTAATGAGTTTCAGTGTTTTTTCTTCATTAATGACATGATTCCCCACGCTCCTAAGCCCTGCCTCCCAACATTTCCCCAAACTCTGCGATCTCGCAAGTCACGTGACACCTACGTCATCAGCAGAATCTTCCGAGCTTCTGGTGCAGTGCTCGAAAGTTTTTTTCTATTGTGTTTACGACTTTACGTGCTTTAGCGTGGCAACTCAAGTAGTGGTGGTGGCGGGGGCGGATCCAGCGGGCGGCAAGAGGGGGGCAAATCTTGAGCAGATATTTAAAGGCGAATCAGCCAGCCGGCGAATGGCGAATAAGCGGGGTAAGAGCACATATGGGGGATGCTGGAGAGAGGAGGACCACCATTTTTTTTTTTTTTTTTTTTGGGGGGGGGGGCATTTTTTAATTGTTTTGTTTTTGTTTGTTTAAAAAAAGGTAACATTTACGTTACTATCTTATTTTTTAAAACCATTTTGGGGGGCAAGGGGGGGGGGGAGGGGCCGGGCCGGTTAAATCGGCCCGTGGATCCGCGCCTTGTGGGTGCTGGTGGTGGTTATTTCACCTGACGTAGCCTACTGCAAAGCATAAAATGTAATGCTTGTATTAGTTGTAAGTATAAGCAACCAAACGGCCTCGACGGATTTAGTGCACGAGAGATACATGTTTTGATGAATTGTTGTATGGATAGGATAACAAATAATGAACTGTCTAACGTCTATAATAAACACGTAAATAATATCGTTCAAACAATCTCAATATCTAAACCGCGCATGCATGTGTACATCCCCTTCTCCTTTACTTTCCATATCCGGCTAGGCTCCGTTCAAAGTCCAAGCTCTAGAGCAAGCGGTAAGCCTATCCTTTTTCTTTTGGCGCATAGGCAGGCGCGCCGGAAGCAGTTTGGGATTGGGGGGGGGGGGGGGGCAAACATTCCAGGGGGCTCACCTTCCAGGGGCAGTGACGTAATGAGAAAAAACGTTCAGAAGGGGGGGGGGGGCAGACGAAAAATCTGCATCACCACTAGTGGGGTCCAGGGCATGAGCCTCGGCAGGGGGTCAATGGCTGAGCCCCCGGAAGCTTAGGGATTTTAGGTATTTAATTACGGTCAGATGAGCATCCAGGGGCCCTCTTTAAGGCCATTGACGTGTTCCAGGGGGCAGAGCCCCTGGAAGCTCAGGGGTTTTAGGTATTTAATTACGGTCAGATGAGCATCCAGGGGCCCGCCCTAGAGCCCTTGGTGGGGTCCAGGGGCAGAGCCCCTGGAAGCTTGGGGTTTTTAGGTATTTAATTACGGTCAGATGAGCATCTAGGGGACCGCCCTAGAGCCCTTGGTTGGGTCCAGGGGGCACAACCCCATGAAGCTCGGGGGTTTAAGGCATTTAATTACGGTCAGATGAGCATTTTTTATACCTTATTTGTGACATTGGCAGGTCACTTATTTTTTCTCTCCGTCTTTTTTTTTCTTTTTCTCTTTAACATACTTTTTGTAAAAAGTGAGGGGAGGGGGGCTCGAGCCCAGCCACTTTGCAGACTATGACATAAAGCCTTCTAAATAAGCGTATTTTTCGCCCGACTGTAATTTGGGAATTTCTTATTTTCCAACAAACGCATAAAAAGGTGTGACTTACCCCCAAAACAGGGAAAAATACCGGAAAATCATGTCATAACAGCAATATTTGTAAATCACTAGTATCGAATAGGAAATACACGCCACCCCCCTCCCCCCCCCCCCCCCCCCTTCAGTACGCCAGCGTTCAGGGGCTCATGTCTTCTCACCCTTATAACAAAAAAACCAGACACGCTTTCCCATTCTCGCACAATATGTCCACGATATGCGCGTATCGCTATTATACAGACCTCCATTGATAAATACCGTATAGGTGGCATGCGCAATGTTTATGAAATTAAATTCCTGTGAACTTTTTCTTTGAATGGAATTGTATATGTGATTTAATTCAGGTTTTTATTATTAAGTTCTTTTGGGTTAAAAATACAAACCATGTTTACTCCTTTACTGCTTTTTTTTTTTTTTTTTTTGAGGGGGGGGGGGGGGCGTTTTGGGGGGGCAAAAATGCGTTTTGCCCCCCACTTTTTTGATTGGGGGGGGGGGGCAACTGCCCCCCCTGCCCCCCCCCCCACTTCCGGCGCCTATGCGCATAGGCCTATATGCATGCACGCTACGAACACTTCCTGCACCACGAGTTGATCTTGCATTTTACAGCAAATTGACTGTTTTCCGGCATTAAAATCAGTTTAAACATGTACCATTGCTAGGTAATGATACATGGCAGCATATGTGACATTGGCGTTGACGGTGAGTGTTTCGTCTTGCGTGTATTTAAGCAAATACGTTTACTCGGTTTAGGACTCTTTGGGAGAATGATATTAAAACAAAGAGTTACTTCACATTTTATTTTGGTTTAACGTGCATGTCCTAACCGTATCAAACATTATGGCCCGAATTCACAAAGGAGGTTTTTCGACAAACCTTGGTTTTCGTACGTCATATGACGCGTTTTACGCGTTTTTTACAAACCTGGTTTGTAGAGAACAAAAGGAGGTTTGAGCTCAAACCTTGGTCTGAGCTCAAACCTTGCTTTGTGAATTCGGGCCTAACAGTCTGCCTACACTAGATCTCTATTACTCTCCTAATGTATAATTACCGGAAGTAGGCCTACCAGAGCGCGGGGGCGGCCGCGGGTAGGTAAAAAGTAAGACTTCTCGATCTTAATCTTAATTCTATGTTTGATTGATTTTTCAATCTTTGATTACTGTTGTAAGGACCCACACAAAACAAAACTAGTCTAACATGTTTGATGACTTGAGCTGCACTGTTAGATTTTAATACAACCACAAAATGGCCGCCAAGATGACTGGCATGCCGTCCATCAAACAATAATAAC
>JAVYIG010008864.1:32500-84508 GCA_035222895.1 Strongylocentrotus droebachiensis | reverse complement strand
GTTCCTTCGATTAAGAATGTTACCACTAAGTGGACTTGTGTCAATCAATTGCGTATTGTTTATGTATAAACTTCAGTTTATGCCTCATGAATGTACGTTAAAGATTTATTCCGTAAAAACTCACAAATTCATAATTATAATACACGTCAAAGGGGTCTTATTCATCAGCCTTTTGCAAGAACAAATATCACTCTGACCTCTTTCCATATCTCTTGCATCAAGGAATGGAACAGTTGCCTGATGAGCATCAAGAAACTTTTAGCTTAGGTAACAGGAGAGCGATTCAGCGAGCGAGCGGGCACGAGGAGGAGATGGAGAGAGAGAGAGGGAGAGAGAGAGATGTAAAAAATAATTAATGAAAAAAATGAAAGACAGAACTAAAGATGGGGCTAGGAAGAGATAAAGAGCGAGATAGAGATAGAGAGAGAGAGAGAGGGAGAGAGAGAGAAAGAAAGAGAGAGAGGGGGGGGGGGGGAGGGAGAAGCCGACTTTTTAAATGAATGAGACAGGGTGAGAAAGTGTCAAGAGAGAGATAGAGCGAGGGGATATAAGAAAAAGAAAATGACTAAAGAGGGGGGGGGGGAGAGAAGGAAAGGACAGATGATATTTCATGAAACAAAGAAGGTCAGAGAAAGACCAGTGGCGGATCAGGGGGCACGTGCCCCCCCCCCCCCCGGCCAAAAACAAATGTTGAAATCAGCCCCAAATTCGCCAAAAATGTACTGGCAAACAGGGACGTGCCCCCCCCCCGGCCCCCCAAAAAAGAACAAAAAATTAGTGCGCATGCACCCCCCTCTTATTCAGCGGCTGGCTGAGTCGTTGCGGTTTTGTTTGGACCAATTATTTGGGGGGTTTAAATGTGCCCCCCCCCCGGCTTATTCAGCGGTCTGAGTCGTTGCGATTTTTTTTTGGGGGGACCAAACAAAATATGTCCTCTTACCCCCCGTGTGCTCCCCCGTGTGCCCCCCCCCCCCCCCCCCGGGAAGAAATTCCTGGATCCGCCCCTGAAGACGGATAAAGGAATTGAGGCACGCAGAGGCAGATCGATATATAAAAGGAAAGAAATGGAAATGAAAAAGCACAAAGCAAATTATAGGATCAGAATGAATTGAATGAAGGGACAAAAAGAGAATTGACGAAGACATGCGAGTAAAATGATGGTAATAATAATTAAACGTTCTGTATAGCGCATAACACGTAGGCATATCGAATATTGCAGATTAGCTCTAAAGAACAAATTATTAATACAGAAGGAGTGGAAATGGTGCACTGAGTGCACAATTTTGAGATCTTACAGAGTGGTAAAGAGATGTGTTTTCAAATTAATTCTGAATTTCTTTCATATGTATTCTAAGGTATACCGGCAAGTTATTCCATAAACCAGTGGCTGCATAATTATGAAAATTACCTTTCCCCATAAAATGTCGTCACAGTTTGTGAGACAAAATAAAAACTTTTTACTGGAACACAGCATTCTGTTAGCTAGAATATTTTTTATAGAATATTCATTTTGGAACATTAATTGTAAAATATTGTGTAAAATATCCTATCTTTAATATCTGCATTACCTTTGTAATAGTTCGTAGACCTGGAAGATCACACATGGGTTGTTTACATGTTGGGCGAGAAGGGATCAATACCAACCGTTTAAAAAAGACAACACAGCTGTCGTTTTCCACAAGTAGGACAGGGTCGAATAATATAAGATCGTGAGAAAATCTGCTTTCGTGACGAAAATTGTACGCTAGTTGTTTCGTTGTCAATTTACGTACAAATACCGAATTCCTATAACTTCAACTCTGCATGGACCAAAAGCTGCACCTAACCATAACCCCAAATTTAACCTAAATCCAGTTGCAATCCTTCCCATATAAAACATCTCTGAAGAAATAAAGCCCCGAGCAAATGTCGAAGGAGCAAATGCCGGATCAACGTTATGAGAGCATACATCATACTCATAATGTAACAACTAATTTATTCATACCCTTACCAAGATTTACATTTCTTTTAAGTATGTGAAAGATTGATTTGTCCCGGGCCGTATTGCCCCCCCCCCCATCGTAGAAAAGGAATAATCACTGAGGGGCACTAGCATAGGGGAGGGGGCAAATTGGTAAACGAAATACAAATTAATAAGGCCACCTTATTAATGGTATAGGGTGCGTAAGGTGGTCCAATAATTTAATTGGGATGGGGCACACGGCCCCTCAATCCCCGCCCGCCCCGTTTCACACCTTGTTCACTGAAAATGAATTAGAGCATATTAATGTTTATGAGTGAAATCTTTTTTAAAGAATGAATACATGTGGTATTTTCAACAACAACAAAAATCAATTCATGAAAACCCACCGCCCCTCTTTATTCCACACGTTCATTAGCTCATCCTTTTCTCTTTCAGCATTCCTTCATTTCGGTCTCATACATTTTCTATTCAGTCACAATCCCACTTTATTACTATATAGTACGGATCATTAACGGTACCTGAAATTGGAGCCAAAATAAATTATAACAAACACTTTATAATTATAGAAAATGGTATTCGATTTAATAACTCATTCGTGTAACAAAGCCAACAATATAAACAATAGAAACATATAAAACATGAGAAGCTTAACAACAACTACACATAAATAGAAAACGGTTTGGAACAAACGTTTTATCATTTTGATTAAAAAGGCACTTCGTCCGTTAATACATGTTCTAGAATAATGTTGCCAAAGGTTTTCACTTTTTAGAATTGCCTTATAGTTTATCTTATTTGCCAATGCTCAATATCTAGTTATATTAAATACTGCAAAACAAAGGTCTATGTATGTATACACGTAGAGTAATTTCCCCCATAAAGTGGTGTGAAAAGCTTACTGAGAGACATGATGTATTGGGAACCGGAGACAATTAATACCAATAAAATTCCTAATTGTTCGTTGACATAATTAAAAATCTAATAACACAGGTGTTTGACCTAACTGCATAATTATCAGCCACTCCGAAGTAATATAAATGATACAGTAAAATGAATCCGAGTTACACGATTCAGTCACCATGGTAAAGATTGAACTGACGCCCAAACATAACATATTGAAGAATATCTTTTCACTGGATTGAGAAATGATGAACCACGTTTATAATTAAGTATGTATTAATTAGCATGACATTGTTTAAATATTTTTCGATACGTACAAATCAAAAGTTAATCGTCGTTTTACACTCTGCTATGTATACCCTTTAAAACCAGCGTAAATGATTTTGATATCATTATAGCTCTTGTAACGAGATCAGACAATTTTGAGCCAAAATTCGCCCACGTAAAGTGATAGAGTTTCAGTCGTAATACATCTCTCTCTCTCTCTCTCTCTCTCTCCCTCCCCCCTCTCTCTCTCATTTATTATCAAGTACATGTAACTGGCATCTGTCCATGGTAGTTATAAGAGCATGTGTTTCTCCGAAAAATACTCGAACCTGAGGCTGACACTACCAGCAATAGTGAATTTAGAAGGTTACATGCATACAGAAACTGCGTTTGATTACATTTACACGGCCATTTATATTCTGACTCAACCGGTTTCATTCTTGAATCATGTGTATTATGTCCTATAGAGTGTGTCCATACGAAATGAGATTCTACGTAATGATGTTTCACGTCGTATGGACAACATCATGTCAGTTGACGTTGTAATACGTTAAATGTTGTAACATTTACATGTCATAGGGTATGTCCATACGAATGAAGATCCTATCCCAAGATGTCCAATATCGTATGGACAATCGTGCGCCGAAGAACATCGCATGAACATACCGTATGGACACATCATTATGTTCACGTCGTATATGGAAAGCAAAATGCTATCAAAATGTAACCCTATACCAGTCAGAATATGAGAACGTGTAGACATGACCAAACCAGGACAAAAAAGTAAGCACTATTCATATTTATCATCGCGTGTATTGAGTTCATTATAATCGTATACATATTTTCTGTTGCACACGATTCCACCATTACTTGCGATAACGAAAAAGACTGTCAAGAAAATAGGTCTTTACAACTTGATTCAACCAGTAATCTATCTTAATGTCATGAATGACACTTGTGTTGGGTATAATGTCATTCTCAGATGGGCATGAGTGTTTAGCGGAGTACAGCTTTGGAGTGACCGAAGACTTGAAATTCAAAATATAAATGGGGACGAGGTTCAAACCAAGTTCCTTGTGGGCATTCAATCTCTGTCAAAAGAATCTTAACTCATGATAGACAATTATAGAAACCAACCAACCATTTTGAGAAAAAAAACCTTGACTACATTTAAAGATGTTTGCCTGGCAGAAGGGCGCTTTATATCAATGTCCCAATAGTCATCATTAAAGCCCTTCCGACAGCTTCACACCATATACCACAATTCTAATTAACATGCCTTGTTTTACTTTTGCCATGACAACATTTTAAGATGACATATTGTTTAAGCGAGAAATTTGACGTCGCACAATCTCTCAAAAGTACAATAACAACAATTTTCACATGATTAATGGCGAAATATTTGTTTAAGATTAAGAATTTTTTCAATTTTTCTTCATTTTTTCCTCATTGAATAGATTATACGTATACACATATGGTATAAAAACGACAATGTAGACGAAATTGAAAACAACACGTCCTACAAATGTTTATAAAATCAGATGTTAAAAATATAGATTGCTTCACGCATTACTATGCAAATCGTAATATTGATTTGTATGTTGAGGACCTTGGATAGTCCCCGGGAGGGAGGGCTGCTAAAAACTGTCAATATTTTTTGTTCATTTTAAGCAGATAGTTGATGTATTATTGGAAGATTTAGATTTTGTGCATAGTTTTGTTTGAGTAAATCGATCATTGTATTAAATTTGAATTCGAATTACATTGATATCTGCTCTAGATTTATTATTCAAAAACACAGAGTTTTCTTTCGATAAAGGGTTGATTTAAAAGATTATTCAGATATATTGCATAGAGAAAACATTTCCCTCTCAAAACCCCTCTTCAATAGAACAGATACAAAAACAAATGTTTTATACTGATACCAAAAGATAAGTAGACAAAGTAGTATGACTGTAAGTAGCATCTCTCTAAAGTGAGATATGAAAACGAATTAAAAAGGAGAGTAAACGATTAAGCATGGGCAGACATCGGGTTCTACTATTTAGATTTAAAAATGACACGAAAGTGATCTGCTGTATTGCCCAAAACTGCAAAGGGTGTTGGAAAAGAAAGATGGAAGACCTATAACCACCATAAAACAAATATTCGACAGATAATCGATTTTGGAAGACTTAAACCTCAGGAAGATATAATTTTGAATACAATATTTGTATAATTCAAAGGACAGATTTACAAAAAAGAGTAAGGTGTTGATATTCTCATAGTGTTTGGGGGCGCCTCTACTAGTTGATTTGAAATACAGTATTAGAGTCAATGGTAACATAAATGATCTTTATTCAGAAGAACATCATGGAATTCGACATTAAATTATTCATGTTAGTCATTATCACAATCAAATCTGAAGCACTTACTGAAGTGGTTCATGAAACCAACCCTGATTGTGACGTCATGATTTTGTATTCATCACGATAATCATGAAATAGATATACCCGGATTCTCCTCGATCTGCCGGGTGCCTGCTTGTGTGATCGAGTGAATCCATTAGCTATATCTTAACAACAAATCTTTGATTTTTCACAAATAGCAACGATTAAAAATCTCTCAAAAGAGAAGCGTAATGTATTGAGTATACGTAGGGCACTGCACACCAATTACATATTAATATGGCAGTTGTTAAGGAAGGGTGATGTGATTAAAAATTCGGAACGATCATTAGCTACTGAAAATGAATATCAGTGAATATGGGGACCTTTATATGTCATTAAAGTACAATTGATTGAAACATCACAATAAAAAGATATTACATTGATAAGAGATGTCTTTACCTCAAACTGTCTTAGATGAGGTCGTATAGGCCTGCGCAAGTATGTTGGAGAACCTATAGTATTTTGGAGACCCAAATCGCGGTTGACGATATTGGGCAGTTCAATAGATGTCGCCGGATGAGCTGCAACTTGCCAAAGATGGCATCTCAAGGATGTTAGATGCGACGATAAAATATTGCTCTAGAGCACCAAACTTCAACCATCAATAGCTGACATTCACCAACTGGTAGATGGGAGTTCGGTTGCCGGCACAATTATTGTTCAAGCGACGTCATCCACACCGAGTCGCATCTCCAGCTCTTTCAGTAACTCCCTGGCAGTCGGTCTGTCTTCGGGTTGCTTCGGCCAGGCCTTCGTGATGAGACGCCGATACCAGTCGTTTTCCGTCTCGTTCTCGTTGCCGGGAAGCTTCGGGCGCATGTCCTTGGCGACGACGCCGAAAATGACGACGTGATGATTCTCCCCAGCGTACGGCGTCTCTCGCGTCAGCATCTGCCAAAGTGTGATCCCGAACGAATAGATGTCGGCTTTGGTCGTCGGCGCGTCGCCACACAAGAGTTCCGGGGCGCGGTACCCACAAGTGCCGGTCAAGTACGACCGATTTGTAGGGCTTCGAAGACCTTTGCCATTTGACCCAAAGACTTGCTGAGAGCATCCATAATCACACAGGCGACATACGTCATAATCATCTACAATGATATTTGCTGGTTTGACGTCCAAGTGGGCGATGTTATGTGCGTGAGTGTATTGTAAGGCACGGATGATGTGAAGAGCAAAATTTGCACGGCGTGCCAGCGCTAACCTTTCGGATGATTCATTGATCAGTTGCTGCAGGTTCCTCTTCCCCGCGTACTCCATGATGATAAAAGCACCAGCCTCGAAATCCTCTACGGCACTTGTGGCTAGCACGTTGACGATGTTCTCGTGCTTTAAGTACAGGGCGTTGACTTCTGCGCGAAAGCTCTGCAGCATGGCTTCAGCGTTTTTCCGGCGCGGTCGTAACACCTTAACGGCCACTCGTCGACCGCAGTACTTCCCAACAAACACCGATCCAAAACCACCGCTGCCGATCAAACCTTCGACCTGAAAGTCATCCGTAAGAAGATCTCGCGGCCTCACTGAAACAGTATCATTATTATTATCCGAGACACAGTGGTATGTTGTCCTTGACGCATGCTGATGCGTTATGATCCTAAAGTTTGTATTCACCATCGACTCCTCCATTTGAAATTCAGTATCTCCTTTTAAAATAAAAGCACTCTGCAATCCCACGGGTTTATTCCTCTTATTTGAATCTCGACAATATACCTCTGCTGAGTGATATTCTCTGGTCTTTATCACGCAGTCGGTATGTCTTCTTCGTTTGAGGCCAAACGTCTCTGAATCACAGTCCCTCGTCGCTAAAAGATTTTCCGTGGATATGGTCCTCTTCGTGCGCTGAAGGTATGCCTGGTAGATCCGCAGAAAGGCGAAATGCCGAGACAAAAGCCTCAGTATCACCTCAAATATTTTCGTCATTGTTCTTGTCAGCTGCGAGCTCCAATAAGTCGAATAGCAAGGCACAGCAATGCCCTCGCAATTGTCATACCAATCGAGAGAGAGTGTATAAATGATTGTTAAGAAAATCTCGACATTTTTCTATATGCAAATGTATGCTTCTGTTCTGCATAACGCTGTAAAAATCGACAGGTGCGTGAAGTGGTCTAGACTTAATTGATTTATTTAAGCCTGACCTGGGGAACCAGGTGTTATTTTGTTCGAAAGGGAGGTGCGTTGTCTATTAGCATGATTTCTGCGTATAGATCGAAGAAGAAAATATGAAAATATTCCGCTACAGAGTGTGAAGGCAGATACTGTAACCCTGCAAGTACTGTCCTATTATCGATGAAAGTTTGATCACATCCAAAAGTTTGATCACATCATCTCCAGACAAAGTTGAGGAATGCAGTCAGAGTGTTTCACAGCCCCAGTGACATTTATTACCCTCACACGTCGCTATAACTTGCCAGAATATATGAGAGCAATAAAATAAGCCACCGGCATAATCCATGTTATTCCAAATATAGGCCTTAAGTTGAACTTTTATATGTTTTCCTAGAAAGCAAGGCCGATCTGGATGAATATTATGAATAATACAAAGTTAAAAATAGTTAATGTACTGAAAGGTATATCTCTCAGGTGTACCGTACTTCAACATCACAGGTGAAAATGAGATCATTCATAATTTATGAATGAAAGTTGAATATGAGAGAAAAATTAACGTCGGTAGTTTTCAGGTTTTTACAAAATATCGCACTTGAGAATCCCTCAAAATTCCTTTTCGACCAAAAGTCATCGAAAGTCTTTATACTGCTTTAAGTACAATTTGTCTGAGATTCCATTTGCACAAAAATAATGAATTCATTTCAATGGCATCATCACAAATTTGTTGGTGCATAACCTGCTCGGTGTATCTAAAGTAAATGACATCCAAACTCGATCTTTCTTGAATAATTATGAAGAAAGAAATTCGTTGTGCAAAAGCGAACCACTGTGAATGGCGGAAGAATGATGCCCAAATCCGTTCCGGGTTTCAAGAGTTTTACAGATCCGATTTAGATTCTGCTTTTTTTCAAATCAAAGAGTAGAGTTGTCACGAAGACTTTCATAAATGTTACGATTTTGAAGACATGCTCGTTACGGCCATCGTCAACTCAAAAAGTGGCGGATTCGTTTGAAACTCTAAACTTGGTGGCGACAGAACAAAATGGAGCTGAGTTCGATCCGCAACAGGTTTCACCTATATTCCCAGATTCGAAGAATATCGTCCAGCAGAGATCCCTCAAAATAGACCTTTCAATTTTGACAAACGACGAGTATTCAACACGGATAACACGAACTTATATTTGGTATTGGTTGCTGAATAGCAGTCTTATAGTATCCAGAAAATATAATTGCTGCATGACTATAACGATGTCATGTATAATATTCCCTTCATACCGGTACCACACACCCAAACCCACCAGCTGACTGGAGTATACTAGTAAGGGGAGGCACGGTGATATAATGTGTGTGTATATTTTCTTTCTCATGCGGTGTATTTCAATATTGATCTCCCCGGTATAAAAGTAATATAGTGCTGAATATTAGCAATGCCTACATGACAGGCATATACCAGCATAATTTTTTTTTCATCGACCATATGGGATCAATTACAGGTGGAGTATTAGTGGCATGTGCTATCACTCGCTTGGTAATCTACAATGATTTTTTTTTAACGAAGATGTCCCAACATGGGTATAAAAAAGGTGGGGCGTGGGCGATTATTATTTAGCGAATATAATTATAATTCAGTGGCGGCACCGTCGTTCATAATTATAATAAAGAAGCTGACTGGTAACTTGGAAAGTCGAATTTTTGATCGGGGAAGGTAAATAGAGAGAGATAGAGAGAGAGAGAAAGAGAGAGAGAGAGAGAGAGAGGGAGAGAGAGGGAGAGAGCGAGAGTAATAGAGAGGAAAAGGATAGGGAGAGAGAGAGAGAGAGAGGTGGAGGGGGTGGACGTTTTTTTTTGTCCTTCTCAGGTGCCACCTATCACCACTGTTTTCAACAAAAGGAAGATTGTGTGTATGTGGGAGAGGGTGGGGGGGGGGGGGGGGGGCTTTATGCAGCCCCAGCCAATGCATCTAAATATATTCTTATAAAAATGACGTATTGGTTTTAATAAGCAAAGATAAGTACAGGCTAAGATGAAGCGAATCATTGAAATAAGTAATGAGGCTGAGGGAACATAAACAAAAAAATCCGGAAAAAAAAGATTCTGTTCAAAACTTCAAATAAAATCCTTTTTTTTTTTAATGCGATAAAATGTGAAGTTCGTATAAGTCAGAAATGAGCATTGACAGGACTTTGCCTTCTTCCATGTACTCTCCTAACCAATGCGATGCCTCTTAAAATGAAATGAAGCATAAGTTGCACTGGCGGAAATAGCTCTTTAAAACATTAGAAAAAAATGCGCCCCCTGGATCCGCCCCTGGACCCGCCCCTCCGTGTTTGAATGATTTTCACATGCAGGGCTAAGGAGCAGTTCAAGGTGGCTCTTTAACCTTTGATATTATTTCCTTCTTACCAAATCTTTGGGGGATACGCCCCTTTTCAGGAACTGTACCGCATAACTACCCTCATCTAGATGCTGAACAGGCGTTGATGAGTATTACCCATAGAGATATATACTACATATCTCTATGGTATTACCATATTTTGCAGACGGTCGATCAATCGCCTGTAACACATTTTATGTGCAAAAGGTACGCGCGCTTCATTGGACCAAAGTTTTAGACTAAACCATTATTTTATAGGGGTGCTATTTCCTGCATAGTTAGAATCCACCCAGCTTTTGAGTCATATGGATTTTATCAGATACTGTAATCTTTATTTCTTTTTCATAAATATGTTTTATTATTATTGATAGATTTTTTAATATAAAGTATTATTTGAAATGAAACTTCAATAGCATATCCCTTCAGTTCACATTTATTGATCTACCTTTCTCAAACGAAAATGTTATCGGCCTTTATAATCTCAAGATGGCTGGCGATGAAAAATTGTGAGTCAGCTTGTCAAGTCTCAAGCCCGATTGTTTGCCGAAATGCAGAGTTGGTAAGTAAGTCCTGTCTTTAATAGTAAATGTATTGTATTGATATACACTATGATTTTTCATATTGGTGTAACAAGAGATTTGTAAATGAATAGGAATATTGTATTTCTGTTGAGTGGGTATCACTGCTGACTGTCGTGAGATGAAGGGAGCTACTCGCTAGACGAGCTGTGATGGGCAACCAACGGGAAGTGCAAGGAGCACAGCCAGAGTTTCGGCCAGCGCCAGGCTAGGCGCATGCTAGCTGCAGATGGTTGTTGGAGCCGGTGTGTGTTTGTGTGGTGGAGTCAAGCGCGGACCCCCTCCGGCTCTGCACCTCATTATCCACAAACCTAGCCTTTGGACAAGGCCTCGCGCGCTGCTTGTCTGCCGAGCAGGGTCTGAAAATAGACTAACGCAGTGTGGCTTTACAGCAGTGATCGCTGGACCGAGCCGCTTCAGCGGCTTGGCCTTTGCTAAATTGCGGAGCTCATCATTATGTGCATATGCATGAGGTCTTACATATACAGCAGCTAGTGATGATCGTGGCCAATCCTAATTGTTTTAACCGCGCGGTGTTTAAAATGGCTTCGTCCATGAAATTGTGGGGGAATCGGTATTCAAATGTACTAAAAAAATAAAATAATATCTAGAGTAAAACCGCCAAACTTCGGACGTTGCCAAACTTCGGACAAAAATGACTTCAACGGCTCGAACGCAAAATATGAGCCTAGCTCAGCCGGGTAACTTGCATGCATTTGATACTACTACTAACCTATATCGTTAGTACAAAAAGTTAGGGCAGGCTGCCGTCTGCAAAACTCACAAAAAACATTGAATTCAGAGACAGATTTCAGGTTACCCAGATTTTTACAGTTCCTTAACAGGGGAGTTAAGGTGTAGAGCCTCCAATATATCGATTACAAACAAATCCTTGGCATATTTCAGGTGGTTTCTGCCAAAATTATGGGAGCTTATGAGATACTTTTTCACTCTATCGCGAAAATTTTCTAATGGCGGCCGTTACCACGGACCTAGGGGTACTAGATAGATTCCCCTACCAGAAGATGGCGCTCTTCCAAACTTCGGACAGGCAACATTGAGTGTCATTTTGACTACGAAAAAATAGCGCTTTCGTAAGATTTTAGCACCAAAATATTGTACGAGTGTTGTGAAAAACACCTTTCTGATAGTTCTACCTAACTTAAATCTACCCAAAACGAGAAAATAATACTTTTTTTCATGAAATCAACGCAGTCAAACTTACCCCCGTCGTATGATTTTGATCCGGTTTCCAAACCTCCGATGAATGCGCACTTTAGCGCGCGCGATGAACGTGCGCTATGCGCTATACGTGCGCTATACGTGCGCTACGCATGAACGTCCGATGTTTGGCAAGTGCGTCCGAAGCTTGGCATGAAAACAGGTTCGGCGGGTAAGTAAATAATTCTAGTTTTCCATTTCCTTTACTAATTTTCTTTTACATGACATACATAAACAGTATTTGCACAATAATAGTATATTTGATCTTTCAATAATTACAAAAGAATTTAATGTTTTCCCCCGTTTTGTCTTAAGTGTCCGAAGTTTGGCGGTCTTACTCTAGTTCAATTTCGAATAAAATATGAATTTATCAAAAACAATATTCTACTTATTGACTAGGGTATTTATTATTTTGCTACTTTAGTAGATTCATAGTAAAATTTTGTTCCCTTGTTTTTCATTTTAACCTACGCATAGACTCTAGTGGTTCGATCAGCTGGTCGGAATTGTTATTGTACAACACGTGAATATCTGTGTACGTGTGGAAACGATGCGTTCATGGAGCTTTGAATTTGCAGGGCTAGCTGAGCTAGCTGCATGCAAGTGAATTAAAATAATGAAAAGGACATCAAATTCTGGTAATTCTGCTTAGGTCTATAATGTAATAGATGTGCAAAAAAGGGTAGATATCTACTATGCAGTACATTCTGCATGGTTCCTGTGCAAGAGTTTTCCTAGCTATTTCTTATACTGAACTTAACTGAAGATATCATTTTATTGTGTGTGACAAGTTTGGTTCACATTCTTTCATTAAAGAAATAAGAGGTGAAACGATAACTTCAATGGACAGTGCAGTGCGGTGTGAGTAGGCCCCCGAACTCTGGGCAGCTTCGGGAGTAGGCAAAGGGTTACGAACCGGTTACGAACCGTGAGTCGCGAAGCGGCTCACCGCCTATACTCACTGGTCTAGCTTTAGTCGTTGTTTTTTTATTATCGACCATGAATCCGTGGCCGCCACGGATTCATGGTCGATAATAAAAAAACAACGACTAAAGCTAGACCAGTGAGTATAGGCGGTGCGCGGCTCACGGTTCGTAGTCTCGCCGTATCAGACGTTCTGCTTAAGGTTAGTCTAGCAGCAAAGAAAAAAGCTCGGCACTCCGCCTAGATTATAGGCTACTTCGGGAGTAGACGCCGATGGGGATGGTGTGCTGGCAGCGACTGTGGTCGTCCGCACAAAGAAGTCCTTGCACAGTGAAATGGCTTGAAAAATCGCAGATTTGCCATAATCCGTTGGAAGATTAACAAATACATCTTCCCCTTTCACTGCTGATTTTATAGCTTTTGATTATAACTCCTTAAAAGATGATAATTTCAACCTTTCGACCGCATATTCAAGGCTCTTTGATAAGAGATCTCCTTCGTCGCTCGCCATGTTCTGTAACCGCTCAAAAATGTATTTATGATTATATATGTTGATAATGAATATGCATGAAGTTTTCTCGAATCGTCTACTCTGATTGGTGCGTCGGATTGGAAGGGGCGGTTTGACCGGCTTTCTGGGTAAGATGCTTTGCATCTAATTATCTCCTGATTCGGGAGCGGAAATATAATACAAAACAAAAGAAATAAACTACAACAACCACTCAGGTTAGTAAAGGCCGAGATGCTGACGCACCTCGTCCCACAGATCACAGTCGTCGCGCGATTAGTCTATGTATTCAGGCGCGTTTAGGGAAATACAGCACGAGTGCCTTGACTAAAGGCTACCACAAACCTTGCTTGAAGAGAAAAATCCACACAGGCATCAAGTTTGGCTTAAACAAAAGCATAGAGTCTATAAATAAGAGAATAAATTGAGTGAAAGTTTAGGAAAAAATCTGTGCAGGGTGAGGAGGGGATCAGAAAAGAGATGCCAGATGGGGGAAAATATCGCTCATCATGATGCTTGCTTTCAATCCTGGCCCCCCACTCACTGACTCAGTGTTATTTAGGGTACGCATATGCGTGTTCCCATGCAGCGACCCCCCCCCCCCTTTTCAGCAAAAGTCCGGTGTGTAAAGTCAATACGGGTCGACCTTTTTCTTTTGTTATCTAGAGTCTAGGGTCTACTTAGATTCTATTAATATAGAGGGTCTACTACTTACTAGACCTATCTAGATTTTCTAGATGTCTAGGTCTAGTATAACTTATAGTTATTAGTAGGGACTAGTGTGTCTGATCGTGCACCACGTTTTGTGTGCTAAAAGTAAAACCCTTCCCATTGACATTGCACACATCCCTATAGATCTAGAGTCTATGTGCATTGCAAATTAAATAGATCTAGGTCAAGTTTTTAAAAATAAATTTAGATTCAAACCTTAATCTGTTGTGATCCTGAAGGTGATACTCAATAAATGAGGTGTCATATGAAAGGGCAGATTAATTCCCATATTTCCAAAGGGGGGTCATTTCAAATTTCTAAAAATATCTTGGTCAAAACAGCGATTTAAATGCGTTTCCATGGCAACTCGGGAGATTTCCAACTTTTGAGTATCGACCCCCCGAGGGATAATTAGTTCAAGTCGTAAGGAATACGTTGATGTTCTTTTTTTTTTGCTAGCACCAAGGGATCACGTAGGATTTAAGTTTGAAAATACCCTTCCCCCACTTTTTGCATATATAGCCTAATGCATTAAAATGCAGCTGTTGAGCAAAAAATGATAACTCGACGTGAACCACTTTTTTTGTCCATTCTGACCAAAATGCTATGAATATTGCAGAGTTTTTGAGGGGCTGTATCTTTTGATAGAAAAATTGGTGAGTCTTGAAATTTGAAATGGACTATTATTCTGATAACATTTTTTATTTAAATATCCAACAAAAATGGTGAAAAACGATCCTAAATTGAAAATTGAAAAATCGTTCAGACACCCTACTTACATGTATACTAGTTATAGACTCTAGATCTACGACTCTACGACTACAAGTACAAGCCTTTTTCAGCACCCCCCCCCCCCCTTGGGCTTTCAATTCAAACTCATTTCATTAAAATGTCAATTTCCCATCTTCTTTCCATCTCCAACTCCAAGTCCAAGAAAAATCTTTGCAAGCATGTGTGTGCCTGCATGCCAAATAAATCATCCCTAGACCTAGACTAGATTTATCTCTTAATTATTATAAGAATAAGTTATGGATGGTGCGCGGGCGTTGCAAAAAAGTTGCAATTAATATTGCAAGTTGCAAATTTTGCAACTGATATTAGAGTAAAGGAGGGTTTTTTTCGACCACTTAAGAATAAGACAAAATCCTATTGTTAGGGACTCTTTACTTCCTATTTATTATCATATCTTGTTTAAATCATGAAGCAAATATTATTATTATTTAAACAAAAAATGAATACCAGAAAAAAAATCACGAATTGCCATGACAATATTCATTTCAATTTTCACTGTTTCGGAGGCAGTTATCGACCGCATGTACAAAGTCAATGGGAAACGCGCGCATGCGCCGGGCGTTTCCGCGCTGATCTATAGCACTAGCGGGCGGAGCAGGTATCCCACGCCGAAGCTCCCCGGTGCTCGCCAGGTCGAAAACTAGCACTGCTAGATCGGAAATTGGAATCTGAATTATACAGAGATATCGTGTGTGCGTTGCGGTGTCCGGCTGCATTGATTTAATACATGCGATGAGATACTTTTGAGCTTGCGACCCGCACGAAATCGGGCTCTAAATCTGAAAAATACTTGAAATAAAGCTCATTTTATGGTACCCATATTTCTTACAGACACGCGTAAGATACTCTCTTTTTCAGATTCGGGTAGCGGGACCGCCGATTACATCGCTAAAATGTGATATTTTAGGATATATTTTCCATTACAAATGTGGTTCTTCAGTGACTCTGGCATTGTATGGTATGTGTGGGATATGTGATATTCTATTATGCGATGTATTTTAAAGGGATTTTACCATGCATCCAACCAATCGGCCGAAAACTGGAGATGGTCGATTACCCCCTCCTTTATACTCTATTTGCAATTGATTGCAATTCAACTTGTTTGCAACGCCAAACTAGTGTAGTGAGTCTAGTCTCCTATTAAAAATTTCCTAGGATTTTGTTAGGATTATTTAAAGTTTTAACAATTTATTAATTAAATTAAGTTGAATATAGAGTCTAGTTGAGTCTAGACCCTACAAGTAGATCTGGCTTTTATTCCCCCTTTCTTTCTCTCTTACTCAAGTCTTACCTGGGGCATTGCAAAAAAAAAAAAAGAGTTCTGATCAATGGCAAATGTGCAATTAATGGCAAGACTTGTGCTTGATTTTGGGGATTCGCAATTGATTGCAACTTTCTTGCAACGTCCTATAACATAACTCTAGACTTACTCTTGACTTGACTTGATCAAGTAAAAAGTATGGAAATATTGAAATTGATGTAAACTAAACTAAGTAAGTGACATTCAATATCTGTACTAAATAGGTCTAGGTCCAGTCTAGTCTCTAGTCTAGACTCTCTATTCTAGATGATCTGCAATAATCTCCAAGCTTGAACTTGAAGGAAACAAAGTCCAAAGCAATGGCAATGAAGAAGATGAAAAAAGGTCTAATTGATTTATATTTGAGAGCCTGACTTAAAAACTTAATAGTAATACTTAAGTTACACATTTTTTGGAAGAAAAAAAGAAGTGTCCTGTGACTTGACTTGAGTGTCATGCACAATTTTGAGTTCCTTGAGTCTAAACATTAACTCGACCTCTAGACTCTTGTTTTATAATAAGTCTACTCAGCAAAAAAATATTAGATTTTAGATTCTACTTTCTAGACCATCTCCAAGATCATAGATCTAGATGAATTGAATTTCATTCTTGAAAGAAGAAAAAGGTGTAACGTTAGATCTAGAACCTCCAGAGTCTAGATCAACTCTTAATTTGTCTTCCTTTAGACTTTACCTTTATAGACTTCTCTTTAGCTTTATCGACTTTGACTGTGGCTTTCTACTTGCAAGTGAATGAGGAGTTTTCTATGTCACCTTATTTGCCAACAAATGTAGTCTGTATTTACTGACAGATTTTCATGCACTTACAGTACAGTATATAGGGGAGGGCTGGTGAAATGCTCTAGCTACTTCCCTGCTTTCCAATGATAATTGAGGACCTATTATTAAAGCAGTTTATATTTTATTTGTATATTTTACCCTTTTACAGGTGCTGATATCTGCACAACCCTTTTCTGACTCAATAACTCTCTTTTGTAGCTCGATATACTAGAGGGCTCTTCAAAATGCCAGTTAGCACTACTTCATACAAGGCTGGAACAATGGTAAGTGGTCTATGTAGTGTTGATTTTCAGACATGTAACCGTATACAGTACATGTACATTGTACTTTTGTAGGTCTACATGACAATGTACTCCATAAATGTTATGATTTGGTACTTAACAACGTCAGATGATAATAAAGGCCTCTATCATTCATACTGAAACATTACATCTGCAAATAGTTATAAGGTTATTTTTACATAATTTATAAACCATTTCTATTTATTTCAAAATTAACAATTTTAATGAAGAAACAAAAGGAGAAGAATATATTTTGTGGTTAAAGGGGAATTTTACCACAAACTACATGCTAATTTCATTTTGTAGTCCATTTAAAAACTCTGAAAAATATAAAACATAATACATTTGAAGAAAGGGAGGACGTAACTCTTCTTTAGAATCCTTCGTCTTTTGCGCCTCCAAGCATTTTTAGAACGTCAACATTGTGTTTGTCTTGCTGAGTCTTGTATAGCGCTCATATCTGGCACATTGCCACTCCTGGTGCTTCAATACTATTACCCTGGCTTTAGCATATCTGCCATTACAGTGCACAAGCATTTTTGGAAAAGCACTTTTTAGTTGACGTGGTGATTGTCCCCCCCCCCCCCCATTTTCTCACTAGCTGGAGGCTGCTGTGCTCTGCGACCAGCATGGTCTCTCCTACTTCAAGCGTATCGAGAGCACGCTGCAAGATCTGAAAGGGAGCAGTCAAGATCAACCCAGTGAACAGGCATGCAGTGTGGAAATGATGAGGAAACTGATCACCACAATACAAGAAGTATGTAGACTTTTGTGTAATGATGTGCATTAAACCCCAAAGCATTGGTGATCTGCCGTTTGCTCCGGTGACAGTTGCTCTGGGCATCGTTTTACATAACTGTCATAAGTGCAAGTTTCCCAACAACCCATTCAAAGTCTAATACACATGGTTCAATGGGATGAGGGCAAACTTGTACTTATGAGGGCGTCGTGAAATGATGCCCTAGGCTTTATTTAATCACAGATATAGGGTTAGGGTTAGAGCTTAGGGTTAGAGTTGTGTTTAATGTGAAGCTTAGGGTTAGGAGTTAAAATAAGGCATAATGTTTGGTCCATATTGCATTGATGATCATTAGATTGTGCTATTGCTTTGTTTTAGTTGTTGTAGCAACTGCCATGCCAATATTTTTGGCGTGTTCTGGTAACAGTTTACGAAAAAAGATAGTTGTGCTGATGATTTGCTGAATAAAGCCAGGTTTTCTCTCTTTCGTTATAGGAACCAGAGGTTGTGGCAGAAGTAAATTATCTCAGATGGCTTTTTGAATCCTCAGCTCTTTCTGAATAATGCTTTTGTTGCTTTCTATTTGTTGTAGCAACTGCCATGCCAGAGGTTCTGGCAGGTTGAAATCATGGTGTTGGTCATCAAACATATCGCAGTTTCTACCCAGGAAGGAGAGTCAGACAATTTCTCTGTACTCTTGGACAATGGACTCACTGAAATGCTAGGTAAATGAACATATAAAAAACAAGATGTCATCTGTTTAGAGCTAGTAAGGGGTTAAAGGGAGATGTAGTCAGTTTCCATGTGCAGTGGGTCTTAATTCACTGACACCAGACTTTGTGGAAATACTATTAATGGGTGTACAAGTCACGCACACAGCAACCCGTGGTCCCGTCAAGAAATACCCCCTAGTCCCTCAGAGATTCTTCTTGTGAGGGAAATGTAAGGTAATGATTTAACATGGAGAGATCGGTGGAAAATGTAGAGCATTAAACATAAAGCCTGTTGGTCATAAAAATGAATGCTAATCCTGGTGATTGACAACACCCGTTATTGGGTAAACACGTGAATGGTGTTGAATTCTCCTTGAGAGGTAAAGCTGAACACAGAATTAATGTTTTTCCAGCTCTCGAGTCTCAACAGACAACAGGAAAAAAAGAAGAGAAAACTTCTAAATAATAAAAAAATACTGACTGTGATTAGATTTCATGTGTACCATTGGAAATGAAAACATTTAGATTACAAGATCAAACATTGTATATAAACTTGACAAGGCTATTACTGGTAATTACCAGTAATAGCCTTGTCTTGCATGATTTCTTGTTTTACTTTTACAGGTAAATACATTTTCTTTACTCCTGGTAAATACATTTTTTATATTCCTAGTAGCTAAGGCCTTAGACTTTTGTGAATGTTTATATGCCTATTTTCTAAACTGGCACTTTCATCAACACTTTCTGCTATATCTCTTTAAAGCCCCACTGCACTACTTATAGCTACTTGTGCCCTCTATATAGCAAACAATGCCTAATCGGTGTGTGTTGATCCCAGATGATCCCCATTTTCTTAAAATTGAGAGCTGATTTGATGAGATAACCACCTGTCAGTGACCTTGCAGGGAGGTCTAATACCCTAGCCAAACTAGTACAGACGGGCTTTAAAAATGTAAGTTATTTTACTTTACAATGCACTGTTTTGGTTTCAGTGTTTGTGTTTGAAGAGACCAAGAGACATGTTTCCCAGAATGGGAGAGAAGCTCGTCCCGAAGCCGATCATTTGATGGAAGTCTTGTTCGAAACTATCAATGTGAGTATATCACTGGGGGGGGGGGGGGGGGGGAGG
Organism: Strongylocentrotus droebachiensis; assembly: GCA_035222895.1. Lineage (NCBI taxonomy): Eukaryota > Metazoa > Echinodermata > Echinoidea > Camarodonta > Strongylocentrotidae > Strongylocentrotus > Strongylocentrotus droebachiensis. The sequence goes on along the minus strand of JAVYIG010008864.1, from coordinate 64,776 downwards.
GGGGGGGGGGGTGGGGGTGTTTCACAAAGATCCTAAGTTGAAGTTATCTCTAAGTTGGACTTAACGATTATGGAAAGCTTTTAACGTATATGAATTTTTGTTTATAAAAGTTATTTTAAAAGGCATAAAATGTTGATTTACATCATTCATGATTTCTATTATCAAGGAGATTCCACGTTCTTTACGTGGAATCTATAAAAAGTCTGAAATATTTAAATTTTCACTATTGACTATATTTTATTTTTAGGCTACAAATAGCTATCCATAATTTTGAAGTCCAACTCAGAGTTAAGTTTGACTTAGGATCTTTGTGAAACACTCCCCCCCCCCCTGATCTACAGAGTATACACAGAGGCTCAGCTTCTTGTGATCATTATTTCTTTACTGCAACCAAAACTTGGGGTTTAATTTCAAATACAAATAAAAATGCAAACAGATAGACAACAATGGTAGAGATAATGAACACAGTCAAACAAATTATCAGGTCTAGTACATAAATATATGAATAACAATGTGGTACAATCAAAGTATTACACATTTTAAAATAAATTAAAGTAAGCTCATGAGTACAGTATTCAATAATGATTGTATATAACCTCAGAATTAATAAGGGTATGTGTGTCAAAAAATTGAGCAGTTTATAATGAAATTGATCTTAATAATGGATTAACAAAAAAAAAAAAAATTGTAATTACCTGAAAGACATGACTAAATTGTCTGTTGGGAGTCAGAAAGGCATTACCTGGGGGGTGTTTCACAAAGATCCTAAGTAGAACTTAACTCTAAGTTGGACTTAAAAATTATGGACAGCCATTGGAGTCTTAAAATGAAATATATTCAAAAGCAGAAATTCAAGTATTTTAGACTTTTTACAAATTCCACATCCAGAACATGAAATCTCCTTGATGATAGAAAATATGAATGATTTGAATCAACATTTTATAACTTTTACAAAACATTTTCAAAGATGCTAATGGCTTTCCATAATTTTTAAGTCCAACTTAGAGTTAAGTTCTACTTAGGATCTTTGTGAAACACCCCCCTGGTATGCTTTCACAGAGTTAATGCCCTACAGCTTCATAATCTTGTTAAACAGATGAAATGATCAAAGAAGACTTGTCAGTACATATTTTGATCAGTGAGTAATTTCACAGACTCTGCTTCTTGTTTCTAAAAGTTTTAAATAATTCTAAATTTCATAGACCAAAAATGTATTTCATCAGAAATGCATGTTAAAATGATCATCTGATTTTAAAACCATCATGTACTTATTTTTGATCAAGTGACTTTATTCCCAGTCTCATCTCCTTCCCATGCTATCTACAGAGGTGCCAACCAGTACGATCTAATCGTTTTTTTAATTGTTTTATTATTTTTATTTATTTATTTATTTATTTATTTTTTTAAATTTTTTTTATACTCATAAAAACCACGGAATCGCATAGAAACATGTACAAGTAAACCCCCACAACCCCAACAAAAACTTTGATTTACAATTTTCTTTTAAAATTTTAATGAAAGAGCAAACATTTTAATTGACGGTACGTACCAGTATCACATTTTTCTGAAATTTTACTTGCCCGGCCAACGTGTACAATTGAATATGTTTTAAAAAACCTAATTACAGCAAAAATATGGTCTTTACAGTATGCATTTTGCGCTGCGTTACGACATCAATAGGTTTTTAATAGGTGAAAGGAAGGCCGGTTGAAAAATACTAATTTTGATGGTAAAATACTAATTTTGGAGGTGCTGAGTACTAATTTGTACTTCCAAAGGTTGGCAGCTCTGTATCTAGGTAATCCTGAGTTATGGTTGTGACAGAAATGAAATTTCAGCTCATAACTATGCTTACTCCGAATGTTCAAGGCAACGAATACATGGCGTGTGTAATTAATTAGCCATATGCATTGGGTAGAAATGTAGTATGGATGAGTAATGAGCAAGCTACATTTAGAACACTAGACCATATGTTTTCATAGAATAGACCAGGGGGGTGTTTCACAAAGATCCTAAGTAGAACTTAGCACTAAGTTGGACTTAAAAATTATGGACAGCCATTGGAGCCTTAAAATTAAATATATTCAAAAGCAGAAATTAAAGTATTTTAGACTTTTTATGAATTCCACATCCAGAACATGAAGTCTCCTTGATGACAGAAAAAATGAATGATTTGAATCAACATTTTATGCCTTTCAAAATAACTTTTACAAAATATTTTCAAAGATGCTAATGGCTTTCCATAATTTTTAAGTCCAACTTAGAGATAAGTTCAACTTAGGATCTTTGTGAAACACCCTCCTGGGGAGTGTTTCACAAAGATCCTAAGTAGAACTTAACACTAAGTTGGACTTAAAAATTATGGACAGCCATTGGAGCCTTAAAATGAAATATATTCAAAAGCAGAAATTCAAGTATTTTAGACTTTTTTATAAATTCCACATCAAGAACATAGAATCTCCCATGATAATAGAAAATATGAATGATTTGAATCAACATTTTATGTCTTTTAAAGTAACTTTTACAAAATGTTTTCAAGGATGCTAATGGCTTTCCATATTTTTTAAGTCCAACTTAGAGTTAAGTTCTACTTAGGATCTTTGTGAAACACCCCCCTGGTTACTATTACTATTACATATGCAAATTTATGGATTTTTCTTTCCTAGGGACCTAGTGACGAGATATTCCAGTAACTTGTTATTAATGCATGAACTACAATACCTGGAATCCAGTCCAGATACATAATACTTGTTGCTATATTTTGCAAGCCTCATGCAAGTTTTCATATTGTCAGCAATCTACTTGCATTTTAAACAGCACAAACTGAATTTTCAGCTAGGGCAACTGTATTGCAATTACCAGTTCTCACTACTATAGCTTTTCACTCTGAACAGCTGAAAAAAAAACCTTTAGAAATGTATCTTAATTAGTAAATGAAAATTTTATCTTTCTCCAATGGATTTTACATCAAAATAATGTGAAATGCAATTATAGTTTTAGTGCTTTTACACAATTATGTCATTGGCATTTTCATCATAGTTTACAGTTCTGAAAAATTTGTTTATATTCAGTGCGGTGGTTAAGTGTATATTTATTGATGACTTTTGTGATTGAACAAACATCCTATAAAAACAAAACAATCTTGTATGCTCGTGTATTTACTTCAGTGATCATATAGTTAATGTCAGCTTCCCATTTTCATTTTGTTTTTATAGGATGTGGCTGAATACAGTGGAGCAGCAAGAAAATTAACAGTGGAAGCCTTTTCTGCAAGATTGATCAAGCTTGTTATCAACGCTAAAATAATTTTCCATACAAGAATGGAGGTAAGGATTTCAACTGCATTGACAATTCATGATTAGTGATGAAAACCTTATCATTCTTTATAAGTGAAAAAACAAAAACTTTATTTTATTTAACAGTTTTACATATTTCATTAAGTTAGTCCTCATATATATCACAGAAAATTAGTTCAATTTATTAATGCTCTGTATTACAGGTAATGCACAATTGAGAAAAAAATGTCAAAATGATGGAAACCATGACAACCCTTTTAACACCAATTTATATAAATCAATCATGCACTGCAAAAAGTTAAATAATCTTGGAACCTGTGGTATCTATCCCATGATGAATACAGTGTAGTACAGTGTAGGTTATTTTTGTGGCATTTAAAGAGTTAACTATTTGTTGAAGAAATATGAATGGAATAAATTGATACAGTGAAATCTGTGAATAAAGACTACTCAAAGGAGACAAGAAAATCGGTCTTTATGAGCAGGTGGTCTTTATGTAGCTTCCTTTACAGATGTCAAGTAGAAACTCCGCTCAAGGGAAACAAAAATGTTGGTCTTTATAGACACAGGCTTCAAGATTATTCAACTGTTTGCAGTGCATGAATTATCTATATTGGTCACTAAGGCAAGTTTGTCTGTTCTTGATTTTTTTTCATAGGCGGAGAGGACCTTGAACCTGTTGTTAGAAGGATGCGAAGATGAAGACCTCACCTGGGTTGGTGAAGATCCCGTCATAGCAAAGCTAATGTAAGGAAATATGACAGCTTATGTCATCACCATTGTTACAAGCTAATTCAATTTTCATATCTATATCATATTCCATATCAAATCTCTATTCAGAATTATTAAAATATTTTCAGAGCTTACCAAATTGTGGAAAGAGCAGTTATTATGACGGGTTATCTTTCATTGAAATGCTATGATGTAAGGATATATCTCACCATGGCAATGACATTTTTGAATGTTACAGTTTTCCAGAGCTTTTGAAAAGTTGAATAAATTGTAAAGAATTGCAATACTTGATTTGAATATTACTGCATAATAATAATAGCTCACATTTATAATGCGCCTAATACTTTATTTCTAGGCACAGCACATATTATTACCCCGGTCATCGGATTCATGCTTACCCCGCAACACAATGTATGCACATTTTCCACTCCCTGGGGAGCATTCTAGCCAGTCGCCATTTTACAAGCGCCACTTGCTAATCCAACCACATTAACTTTCGCATCCTACCGGGTACCCATTTAACACCTGGGTGGAGAGTGGAAAATGTAGATCAACGTCTTGCCAAAGGACATTAGTGCCGCGGCGGGACTTGAACCGCGGCCCTTGTGATCCACAGTCCGGTGACATATCCACTCGACCACAACATATCATTCTCTGCCCTTTTTTAACAACTCTTCTATGTTTACATCTCACTGTATATAGGCAGCATCTAGCTGAATTTCTACCAATAGCCGGTGACTTTGAGATGCAGATTGCAGTCACAGAATCCTTGGCGAGGATGGTGACCAAAAGCGAACGCAAGAGAAGATCTCCCGCTTGGTTTCCTTCAGGGGCCATCAGTGAAGCTTTCTTAGCCATCGATGACCAGCAGTTTGATTCAGTAAGATTCATTCTTATCAATAGGTTGATATGTATTATCATATATTTTATTTGTATCCATGCAAACCTTATGTAGCTCCTTCCATTGAGCATATAAAAAAGTGCATCTGATTCTGTGTTCGCAAGAGATCTATGAAGCCAAGATATAGATATCTGATAAACCCTTATGGGGCATTGAAAGAAAGTTGCGATTGATTGCAAGTTGTGATTGATTGCAAATGATTATTGCAACTCAACTTTCTTGCAACGCCCCACTAGTCTACTAAAGTTCTTAGGATTTTGTTAGGATTAAAGTTTTAACAATTAAATTAAGTTTAATAGATCTAGCTTTTATTCTCCCCCTCTCTCTCTCTCTCTCTCTCTCTTACTAATGGGGCGGTGCAAGAAAGATGAGTTGCGATCAATTACTAATTTGCAATTAATCGCAAGGCTTATGCTTGATTTTGGGGATTTGCAATTAATTGCAACTTTCTTCCAAAGCCCATTAGTTTATTATATCGAGCTAGAGATCCCTTGATTTCTGTATTTGAACTGCTTGTAACAATATTTTGTTTTCATTATTTTCTAGGACTGCCGCATATTTCTGAACCTCTTGAATAAAAGTTGCCTAGGTAGAAGGTGAGATTACAAATATATTAATGTTACAAAAATTATACATTTTTTAGGTTTTCACAGAATTTTATCATTATCTCAATTCATGGTGAAATTGAATCATCTCAATGTATGGAACCCTTAACCATATAATTTTTATTGAGTAATGCAGTCTAAACTAAACTCCTAAAGATCAATTTTATTGTACTGAGCAGGGCCGTGTATTATAAAGCCTTTTGGTTGATTGTAAGGATAATATTGAACTTTAAAAGTCCTTGGCTCATCGTGTATTGATCAAACCTACACGGCCCAGATCTGTATGATTAAGAATAACTTATGCTAGAGAAGGGGGGGGGGGGGGGGGGGGGGGCAGAGGGAATTAGATAGCAATGCATATCTTTTTCTTCAAATTTTATGAAACTTTTCAAGGCCAACATGCCTGTACAAATCTTTAACATTTTTGTTCTTCTGTAGAAATTATTTTTCCCTTTCTTCATCTTCTCATTTTACAGTGTTTATTCTTACTCATGTAAGAAAGCATTCTTTGGAAATTATGAGGTGAGTGTACTTTGCTCTTTACTTTCCCCAGGAAAGAAATAACAGTACAGGGGGGTGTTTCACAGAGATCCTAAGTTGAACTTATCTCTAAGTTGGACTTAAAGCTGTTAGCATCTATGAAGATAGTTTTATAAAAGTTGTTATAAAAGGCATACAATGCTGATTCAAGTCATTCATATTTTCTATTATCAAGGAGATTTCATATTCTTGATGTGGAATTTATAAAAAGTATAAAATATTCAAATTTTTGCTTTGAATATATATTATTTTAAGGCTACAAATGGCTCTCCATAATTGACTTAGGATCTTTGTGAAACATCCCCCCCCCCCCCCGGGGCTCTGTTGCATAACACTTAGCAGTGATGGTAACTTCCATGGAAACATTGACTTGATTGGCTGTTGAGTGATGTTGCCATGGTAGTTATTATCGATCGCAAAGTTACCATCTGTGGTAAGCTTGTTTTATGCAACGGGAGTGGGGTTGCTAGTATCTTGTAGACCAGACAAACAGGTGCCTTTAGAGAAAATGGAATTACACAATGTACATTACATGTGAATTGACAGTTGGTGTAATTTGATCAATCATACAATTGAACCCATTACAGTGGTTAACAGCTGAACATAATTTGATTGTGTAATTGATTCGTTTTTTATTCATGACAGTTGCTTTTGACAGTTTGGTTGGTGAAGTATTATATGCAGGTACTTTAAATGTTTATAGCTGGCAAAGCCATTAAGCAATGATGAAAAAGTCCATTCAACTGGTTGAGTGGAGTAGTATTGCTTAAGATTAGTCATTTGATCCTGTTAGTGCCTGTAGAGAAAGGTGCCTATGTAAGCTCTTAAATCCAAGTATAGTTTTATTAATTCATTTTTAAAAAGAATTTCAATTTAAGATATTGATTGACCCCTTAAATTGCTTACAAGCAGCAATCATAAAAATGGAATTTCGAGAGTCAAAATTATGAGGTTTGATTATATATTTGCACTATTTTCAGAAATCATTAAAAACTTGTTTTCTCAATATTATTTCACACCAATTGATATATTTTTGTAATTGTATGATAGTTGAAGAACCCCAATGAAGATAAACTGAATGATAACTTTATTGTTTTTATTGTATGATAGTTGAAGAACCCCAACGAAGATGAACTGAGTGATTTCTGGGTAGACTTCAACACAGTCAGTCAGTCTATCACCATGTATGTAGCTGACGAAGACACCGGATCAGAAGAGGTATAGACAAACAATTACACTGTGATTCCAACAATTTTTCTTTTAGAATGTCTAATTGTATACAAAATAATATAAAGAATTCTCTATTTTGCTCGGATTCTTTGTAGAATCACAATCAAAGCTAGAATGAGAAATCTTTGTAAATTTATTAAAAATAGCTCACTCACTGTTCTTACTGACAATGTCTTGCAGCTCTCCTTACTTCATTCATTTCTTTTTTAACCTTCCACCAAAAAATGCATTTAGACATTATCCCAAGGTATATGGTGCAATAATGTTCTGTTATTATTATGAGATGTAGGTGAGATGTACATGTACATGTACATGACTAATGGCTTTAGGAGAAAACTAAAAACACATCTAAAGACAAATTTTAATCCTTTATACCTTTTGTTCTGTTTTATTGTAAGCTTTTTCAAAGTATATTTGTCATTACATTGAGCTTCATCAGAGTGGTTATGTTGCATATTATAGATTTCTGCTTTGTAATCAGTATTTTTGTTGATGTTGTTGTCATTGTCATTGTTTTCTTCTTTGTCGTCGTCATTTATTATCATCCTTATCACTACTATTACCTTCACCTTCAGTTATGTGACATAATTTGATCGATCCTCCCCCGCATTCTGTGGTTTTTGTATATTTGATAATCATCTGTTTTCTCTGTAGGAGGGTGGTTTGTGGGAGACAGTGACCTTCTCCAAGGACAAAGTCAAGGACTACCTTGTAAATGGTAAGTCCCTGGGGGCTATGAATGATTGAATAATTTATGCGCTTTTTCTCCAGGATAAAGAATGCTGATATAAAGCTCTAGTCTGTTAAAATCCAGAATGTGTTAACTCATACACTTTTCTACAGAGTTGATGTAGTTCGGACTCTCACCCAATACGTTAGCATCTGTGAAATGAACCTGTTGACAATTTAAAGCAGTTTTTAAACTGCCCAAATCTGGTAAAAACTGGTTAATTAACAAAAAATCACAAACTTTATTTATTGAAGATAGCAAGAGAAAGCATGTAAGGAATTCAAGCCAAGGCTGCTGCCTGAATACACAAGACAGTACAAGACGGAAAAATAATGGTACTCATAATTATACATGTTCAGAAGAAAATGAAAACAAAAACAAGATAAACATTCAATGGAAAGAATAAGAATGAAAGGAAAGGAAAATATTCAATTTGCGGGATTCAAGTGGTTCCAGTTTGAACAAACTCTGCTGAGAGTCAAAAGGGTATTAACTTATCATGCTCTCTTTGCTTTCTGCAGACAATATGCTTTATATGCATGCTTTTGTCCTGCAGTAAAACTTAACCTGATGTCTTTGACAATGCTTTGCATGCAGAAGATGAGAAAGGCCACATGAACCTTGTCATCAACCTAATAGAGCCTCCTGCATCACTCCTTGCTTCCTGTGGCAAGGACGGCCGAACGGCTACCATCGTATTCAAGCCCAGAACAGACCTGGCAGACGCCCTGGCTGCCTCCATCGGACTAGAGAAGAACGCTGCTCCAGTCGAGGTAATTCAATGCCCTTTTTTGTGACCTGGTGATACTACCTGTACAGGCCTAATGGAAAATAAAACTTAATGATCTTTGTACTGCTTTTTGATATCTGCCAAATTCTATGAATTAACAAGTAATTAGTTTTATGTTAGGGTATTAATTGTCTTCAAGGACGTTCCTAGGGATCTTATGGTCTTTATTAGGATCATTTAATGAAACATTACTTCTTTTTCAACTGTTCCAGTGCATTTCTGCAGGAAACAAAGAACTCCTTAAAAAAGAAGTGACCCTGTTTTAATGCTTACAGGTTGTTCTAGCTTACATTTACATTTTGGCTTTTCCTGAAAATGCAGTGGACGAGGTAGACATCGTGGCCAAGCGCAGAACTTTGGAATGACGTTGTCATGTCGCAGTTCACTATGGAGTGGACTATTAGGCTATTATTATTATTATTATTTATTTATTTTATATTTTAAATAAAAGTTTACCTGTTTATTTTGTTTTATCCTCTGTGAAGTTCAAGATCATGTCATGTTTGCTTTTTAGTAAAGTACTAGCTATAATGCTCTTGCCTTTATGAACCCACTCTAACCTTAAATGCAAACAACCTGTTTTTTTTCCTTTAAATTTAGTTACAGTCCATTAGGTTTGATGGATATGAATGTTTTAATCTACAGGTTACGAACCCTTGGGCAGTATTGATACTGGGGGGTGTTTCACAAAGATCCTAAATTCGAACTTAACGCGAAGTTGGACTTAACAATTATGGAAAGCCTTTAGCATCTATGAAAGTATTTTGTAGAAGCTATTTTAAAAGGCATAAAATGTTGATCAAAATCTTTTATATTTTCTATTATCAAGAAGATTTTATGTTCTTGATTAAATGTCTTAAAATATTAGAATTTTCACTTTTGAATATATATTTTTTTAAGGCTACAAATGGTTCTCCATAATTTTAAAGTTCAACTTAGGATCTTTGTGAAACAATCCCCCTGAATAGATAAGTTTTAAGTTTTTGAATGATAGATGAATGATATGATGATAACTGCCCCTTTGCACCTAGAGGGTTAACTTGTGCAATGCATTAGATATGAGTTTGTTTAGAACAGCGATAGTATATGGTCCGATAGAAAGAACACAAGTGAGCTTATGGAAAGGTTGGGTCTGGAAAAAACTGATGGAAGTGGTTTTAAGAGAAATGGATTGAGATGGATGGGTCATGTGTTGAGAAGGGAAGATGATGAACCTGTGAAAAGAGCGTGGGATCTGGAAGGAAATGAAGACCAAAGTCATCATGGAAAGTTATGGTGAAGAAAGAAAGCACTGAGGTTGGTCTATTTAAATGAGAAGGATGCTTGAGATAAGAAAAAGTGGAGGGATTGAGTGTCATCATGGTGCAAATGTAAGTAACCCCTCGTTTAAAAAGAGAAAATGCTGACTTTGATAAATGATGATGATGATGATGAAGAGTGAAAATAGGGGATATTTGCCCTTTTGCACATAAAGGGTCAACTTGTGCAACACATTAGATATGACTGTAATTTATCTTTACAAACACCATCATAATCATCTTGTAAGAGCTCAATGAGTCATATACATGTATGATGGCTGTGTAGATCAAGGAGTCGATAGCTTAAACTGTGAAGACCTCTTTAAATTATACATCTTACCAACCGTATCCTAAATCTTTGTAAGGTTTGGTTTTGATTGACGCTGTCTCTTTTTCACAGACACCATCATCATCTCGTAGGAGCTCAGTGAGTATATAGATCAATGTGTTGGTGACCCATGCTAGAAAAAATACTAGCTTGGGGCGGAGTGATATGCCCCAGTCCTTGAACAATGACTATGTTGATGTTGGAGTCAGTGATGTAGATTGTTCTTCTCTTCCAATTGTAATTCTTTATTTACTTTTTTAAGGTTTTAGCTTTACTGCATGTTGTTTCTCTTCCACAGACACCATCATCATCTCGTAGGAGCTCTGTGAGTAAAATCAATGTGTTGGTGAACCGAGCTAGAAACACAAGCTGGGGGCTGAGTAACATGCCACAGTCCTTCAACGACGGCTACGTAGACGGTGGAGCCAATCATGAAGCGCAACCAGGGAAGGCTGCAAGGCCGTCTGGGGTAAAAAGTGGAATAGAAAAATAATGAATAAAATGATTATTAAAGCACTATTCTTTAATTTTTAGCAAAAGCAAGTTATCCCTGCTCAGCACAATAATTTGTGTGAAATATTTTCAAATGTGTTTAAAAGGCAAAAAATGTGTCTTGCTAGCTACACCACAGTAAAGTCTTGGGTAAGAAGGAGGGGGGGGGGGGGGGGCATATTGTCTGTTCAGGGCAAGAAGGGCATTGACTCTGTGTAAAAGTATATGAGTTAACATCCTTCTGCCTCAAAACAGATAGTATGAATATTATATCTGAATGATTAAATGTGAATAGAGTATGTGATCGGACCATGTCATAGGACCATGTCATAATGACATTCTTCTCCAAACTCGAAGAAATATCTAAATAATCTTTGCTTGCTAGATAAGTAAAAAGTGAACATTTATGTTTCAGGATTCACATGCCAATGAGGCTAAGGCCACTCCAGTCAGACGTAAGATATCAATACCTCTGGTTGCCATGATAACACCTACCAGGACATCCCTCCATTCTTCATCTTCTGATGTGTCCTCTTATGACAAAACTCCTCAGAGCAAAGAAACAAAGCAAGGTAGGCTTATGTATGATCTGATGACACTTACTCCTTCCTCCCCCTTCTCCCTCTCCTCCCCTCCACCCCTTTCCCTCCTCCTCCTCCTCCTCTTCCTCCTGCTCTTCCCCCTTCCATCTCGCCCCTTCTCCCCTCCTTCTCCCCCCTTTCCCTCCTCCACCCCTCCACCCCTCCTTCACCCCCTCCTTCACCCCCACCCTCCCCCTCCTCCTCTTGCTCTTCCCCCTTCTATCCCACCTCTCCTCCCCCTCCTCCTCCCCCTTTCCCCCTTTCCATCCTCCTCCTCCTCCACCCCCTCCTTTACCCTCCTCCACCCCCTCCTTTACCCCCACCCTCCTCCTCCTCCCCCTGCTCTTCCCCCTTCCATTCCACCCCTTCTCCCCCTCCTCCCCTTTCCCTCCTCCTCCTCCTCCTCCATCCCCTTCTTCACCCCATCCTCCTCCCTCTCCCCCTCCTTTTACCTCTTTGATCCCACTTCCTCCCCCTCCTCCTCCCCTTCTTTGCCCCTCCTCTCCTTTCCCTCTTTCCCTCCTCCTCCACCCCTCCTTCACCCACCCTCCTCCTCCTCCCCTTCTTCCTCCTCCTCCCCTTCTTCTCCCCCTCCTTCCCCATTTCCCTCTTTCCCTCCTCCTCCATCCCTTCTCCACCCCACCCTCCTCCTACTCCTCCTCCCCCTTCCATCCCACCCATCCTCTTTATATTCCCCTCCCATCACCCTCTCCCTCCCCTCTCCAATCCCTCTCCCCCATCCCTCTCCCCCCTTTGAATTTTGCTCATGCACTGTAGGTTGATCTTCATATGACCCTTTTATGTCAAATGCTCTTTCCATATACAAATCATTGATACTGAATCTACCAGCACAATCTCTGATCATGGTTCACCTATAGATTAGAACCATTAAATATATTTTTAGAGTTATTAAAATCTACTAAATCTTATATATATTCATCTGATACTTAATGAACTGTCACAAATCTACAATGAACAAGACAGATTGTGAAATGAGGGGTGGTTAAAAATAGGCAGGGCACATTATTATTTTATCATTACCAAGAAATCATACTTGGCCTCTCATTGAACATTTTGAACGATGGATGACTAGCTCAAACTTTTAGAGGATAGAAAACAAAAACAGTTTAAAGACCTCCACTTGATTGTTTATGTTACTAGGAGTATTTCATATGAACTTTTCAAAATGGATAAATATTAATTGATTGAATATATATAGTAGACTGGAAACAACACAACACAGCACCTTAGATTTATCGAACATGCAAATATTGAAATACAAACTTTCTTGGTAATCATATTCTTTCACGTTACCATAAGAAATCAAAATGCACTGTTTTGTTTACTCCAAGAAAAGTTTTATTTTTGTAAAGTGTGATTGTTATTGACTTAAAGGAAATGTTTAAGTCACAAGCACTAAACCCTTATGCTTGTTACTATAAATTATTTATTCTTAACTAAAAGTGAAGAGTATAGTATCGCAAAAAAATTGTGTATCTTGCAAAAATGAGGAGTTCAACCACTTTATCAATGTGAGGGGGTGTATTTTGTGTAAGCACTACCTTCAATAAGGATAAAAATGAGAAGCTCAGCACTGGTATTAAGGTTAGAGGTCAGATCCAAGCGCTATCTTGAGAAGGATAACAAAACTGAAGTTTGGCACTGTTATTAAAGGAAGGTCATTGAATCCAACCACAGCTCGCTCTTAAAACCCTTGTTTTCATCATATACAGGTTTTGCGCAGCCTAGGACACCAACAGGCCACCATGGTAGCACTAAGAAGGTGAAGACTCCCCTTCAGGTAACGGTCGCTGACAAACCCAGTACCTCGGGCACAGACAGCAATGCAGAGCATTCTAAGCCCCTATCAACAACTCCTGCCAAGGTGTCTGTGACAAGGAACACCGTCATCTGCAAGTCACCAGTGATCCAGCCAGAGAGAGAAGGGGAATCCCCTAGACTTGTGCCTGACTCTCAGGAAGGTGCCGAAGCCAATTCCCTTGGGATACTACAAAAAGGTGCAGTGCCGAAGAAGATGAGAAAGGGTAAGAGTGGTGCCACAACTGGAGAGGGAGATGGAGACTTGGAGGATCAGTCAAAGATCATATCTGCTGCAAAATCATCCAAAGAGAAGAAAGGGTTACACACTAAGGATCTAGGAAAGGCTTCAAGCAAAGATGGGAAGACAGCTCAAGCTCAGTCCAAGAGAAGAGGTAAAGAAGATTCCTGCGAGGCAGTTGTCGTAGCAGCTCAAGACATCACTGACATTCCAGATACCCAGTCCCAGAGCCTAATCAGTCATGACAGTGAAGCAAGTCAAGAGTGTCAACAGTCTAAAGGAAGAAAGAAAGGTCGCAAAGCAGCCATCAATCCACCAAGTGAGGGGTCGAAGAGGACAACACGTAGCTCCAGAGCTAGTCAGGCACAGGGTGCGGACAAGGGTGCGGACAAGCCATTGCAACCTGAAAGTAAATCCAGGCGTGGGAAGAAGTTCAAACTCTACTCAGAGACGTCCTTACTGATGGACAGTTCTGAGAGTGAAGACATGGATGGCGGAAGCAAGACGAGAGGGAAGGGGACGAAAGCCATAAGGGGAAGTTATAAAGCATCTGATACAGTCGGAGAGACTGAAGAACATGCGGTTACAACTTTGAAAGGGAAAGGAGCACGCACCAAGAAAGGGAAGAAGAAAGAGAAGAAAGAAGATCTTCAGGTTACAGAAGATCAGCGCTACATGTCAGACAAGGAAGTAAAAAGTATGCAGATGAAGCCAAAGGGTGCTTCCAGGAAGGGCAGAAATGACATCACAGGACCGCTCATGATAGAGGACAACCTGTCGCAGGACATTATTGTGCCAAAAGCGACGGTGAAGGGGAAGCCTACTCGTGGGGTCATTGACCTTACAGAAGATAAGATGACCTCTGGTGACTCGATGTATAACCCTGAGCCACTTGAAGAGGAAGAAGAGCATTTGACATCTCGTCTGCCACAGATTGACGAGAGGGCCGCTGCCCAGGCATTAGCAGCTGAAAATGCAGGTAGATACCAGATTTGCATTTTTCATTTATTAGGACAGAGGGTTTGTGTCACAATTAATGAATTTGTGCACCATAAAGTAGAGCATTATAATTATGAATACAAGTGTGAACAATTGGTAAGCATACAATTTAACAAATACCACAACTCAGGAAAGCAATTAGAAAAGTACATTATAAGGGAAGTAAATATTGATATCTACATGTAACTAGTGATTTAGATATCCTTTTCTACCTAATACAGGAACAGTCATATGCACCATGAATTTTCAACGTGATATATCTTATTCCCATTTAACATTTGTAACACATTCATTTGTATGAAAGCATAAAAATGAGATGAACAGAATGGTGAAGTTTAAAATAAATCGTACCAATAATAAGAAAGTTATGAATTTTTGAAATATGAGATCACTAACACAGAGATGCCAACTGTTCCGTTTTTGCCGTATTTGTTCCGTTTTTTCGCTATACGGCAGTACGTTTTTTGTATGTTTTGTTACGTTTTTTTATATTTTTTTAATAATATTTTAGTGACGTTTTTCTTAATTTCTGATCATGGGCTTTGTGTCGTAAGTGTATTATGCACCTACATCTTCAAAGGATGCACGCAGGATGATACGGGCCCCAAACTGCGCACATTGCGAACAACCCACGTGTAATGTATGCACGTTGCGCTCCGATCCGGGTAGGTATACGTGGTACTGCCGGGTTTTTTAAGCTGCTCGATTGGGCGATATGTTAAGTTGAGAGATTTTTTCAAAAATACTGTTTTTTGTCCAAAAATACTGTTTTTTGCTCTTAAGAATACTTTTTTTTGTTGAAGAAGGTTGGCATCTCTGCTTACAGTCTATGCGATTCTCAAATTGGCAGTTTGGTCAGTGGATTGTGATGGTTACTATAACAAAGTCATTTCAGTATGCAATAATTTTTTTATTCAATAATAGCAGTACCGGTAATAGCTGAGAAAAGAAAGGAAGTTTGAGAAGAATCTGGTAGTTTAAGGTAACCAGCCAAACTCCATGCATGATGAAACTTGTTTGAAAATTCATATGCACTTGTTGCATATTCATTGACATAATCTACTACCCGTTCTTTCATCATACTTTATTATCTAATTAAGATATCATTCACTTATAAATGGCATAATATGATACCCGTAGTAAAACGTATTCAAACTTTGATGTCTTCATGTAAAAGAATTACATGTCAGCACTTTCATATATTAAGTTGCATAATCTGATACCTGTTTGAAATTAATTCTTTGATATTTAATAGACATAGCAGATACTAGTTGCATGTTAAGTAGCATTATCCGATACCCAGTTATGCAGTCGTACTTTGACATCTCATGGAGATAGCGGGTACTTAACCCCTGTTCAGTGGCCCGATTATAATTTCCTCTTTTGCTGTTTAGGAGAAAATTCACTGAGCGGATGTGTAGTTGCATTATTTGATACTCGTTAATGAATTTCTACCTTGCTATTTAAAACTCAGCTTTTATTCTGTGGCATAATTTGATATCTTCTCAAGGTCTTCTAATGTAATTTGAGAGAGATTGACAGCGGGTCGACACACACAAAAAAATATCCCGAAACTATAAAGAAACGTTGTTTAAAGAATCATTGTATAGCAAGCAGGGCGGCCACACACACAAGAACAACGAATCCTAAACTCTACAGTGAAATGCCATATAGGTGCGCAGTTTGAAACGGAACAGGTCTCCTTTTACGCGCGGTCACGTTTAGCCCCGCCCAGTTATACCGTTCTAGTTTGACCATACGTCCACGCACAACACATTCTGGGATTCTTATCGAGTTCTAGTTCAAAACGATGCCCAGGCCTGCGTTTCGTTATACAACGTTTCTTTATACGACGATCGTTAGTGAGCGTACATACACACACAACTATCCCGAAACGGAATACCCTTTCCGGATAACTATACAATGAAATTTGTTGTGTGTGGACAAGGGAAGAGACAACCTTCCTTCTGTTCATAGGTCTATGCATTTTATGACCCTAAAACCTTGTTCACACATCCCAAAATAATTTACTAAAAAATAAATTATGAAACAGCAGTGACATAAGAGCTGATTATAAATTCCTCCTTTGCTGTTTAAGAGAGAATTCATGCACTGAGCGTGTGTGTGATTGCATTATTTGATACCCGCTTATGAATTCTTACTTTGCTATTTAAAACTCGGCTTTTATTCCGTGGCATAACTGATATCTTCTCAAGGTCTTGTAATGTAATTTGAGAGAGATTAAGACAACCTTCCTTCTTTTTATAGGTCTTTGCATTTTATAACCCTGAAATCTTGTTTGCATGTCTCAAAATAATTCACCTAAAAAAGAAAGTTACAAAACAACAGTGACATAAGAGATGCTGCGGTCTTGTGGATAGGTTACCTAACTGTGGATCACATGCTTCGCTGTTCAAGTCCTGCACTAATGTCATTCGGCAAGACATCAATCTACATTTGCCACTCTACACCCAGGTGATGTAAATGGGTACCCTTTAGGAAGAAATTCTTTTAATGCCAGAGCGCTTTGTTAGGGTACCTCGGCTAACACAAGTGTAATGGTAGTAATAGAAACATTAGTATTAAGCACCCTATTAAATGGTGATATCATTATTACTAAAACTTTGTGTATTAATTAATGGCAAGTTAGGAAGAGAGAAAAGAAGCTATTGTTGAATGAGTGCTCATAAAGAAAATGTTGAGGGTGGAGAACTCTTCATGCATTTTGATTATGAAAGAAAGTGTCTAAAGTTACTTTAATCTATACAAATGGTTAATTTGTAGTTAAGTGAGAACGGTTGTGTGTTATGGATTTATTGATTAAATATTTATGAAAATAACAATGAAGATCATTGGCAACATACAGGACCACACAAACATGTGGCATCAAATTTTTTCTCCTAAAGTTTTCAACTGTTTTTAGTCCTATGGATTATGAAAGCATTCAAGAGCTATCATTTTTAATGGGACATTGCTCCTGGGATATTTGTCCACTTTTCTTTCTTTTTTCTTTTTTCAGAGTACTGTGTGCCCAGCTCAGCTCCAGAAGAAAGATGTGCCTCTTCTCAAGACAGAGAGGAGATTATACCAGACTCTCAGCCAAAGAAAAATTCCTTCAGAAGAAGGTATTTCTTTAAATTTACCCCTTGAACACAACTGTAAGATAGAGTTTAGTACTGCGCCCTGTCCTGTATTGTTTGTGAGCAGCTCAAACGATTGTTAATTAAAAAAGGACTTGTGATCAGTTCAGATCAAATGCTGCTCTTTATAAGACAGGGCCCAGGATTATGTGATTTCATTATGAAGGAAAATATAAAGAAGATACCATGAGGAGATTATACCAGACTCTCAGCCAAAGAAAAACTCCTTCAGAAGATGGTATTTCTTTAAATTTACCCCTTGAATACAACAGTAAGGTAGAGTTTAGTACTGGGCCCTGTCCAGTTTGTGAGCAGCTCAAACGATTGTGAATTAAAATAAACTGCAACTCTGTACTCAAGAGTTAGGACTTTGCAAGTTTGATTTTGATTGGAGGACTTGTGATCAACACAGATCAATTGCTGCCCTTATAAGACGGGATCATGTGATTGTATTGTGAAAGAAATAATGAAGAAGTTACCAGCAAAGGTTGATTTTTTTAATTATACAGTATATGCATGATTTATTGAAAATAGAACAGATTTATTGTTTTTGTGTTTATTATAAGTTTTGGTTGGTAATTAAATTTTGTAGACAGACAATGGTGCGCTTAGAACCAACTGTATTAAGCGCCTAATAAATGTTGTGTATTATTACTATATACATGTAATAGAAATATGCTTTGAGGTTTCGGAATCTTCAAAATGATCAATCACAAATTGATTCAATATTGCTGAAATCACATGCGAGTCCACAGTTTTTGCATCCCTCTTTAATATATACAAGTTAAATGTATGAAGAAGTGTTATTGTATGCCATTGGATGCTCATATGCCTATTATATTCATGATCTTTATTTTACAGTGGCAGATTCCCAAGTCCTTTGCTGAGCGACATCACAGAGGAAAGTACAATGAGTAAAGGCAGCAGTGGACCAAAGCTTGGTATGTACAGCAAGGGGGATCCAGATTTTTGTAATCAAACAATATGATCTAGCAACATAACAACAACAGCAACAGCAACACAAAAAAGGATACCACATTTTCCTTCTTCTTCCTTCTTCTTTCTTGTTGAGTACAGACCTCTTTACAGAGTATTATCGTACTATACTGGGGGTGTGTGCAGGTGGACCACTACACCAGGGTTTCCCCCTACTCTTATACGAATAGTGCAGTGGGTAGTAAATTTGAAAGAGAGAGAGAGAGAGGGGGGGGGGGAGGGGGGGGGTGCACGTTTCTCTTTTGTGTAGTTAGGTATGACGTTGGTCGGTTGTGCCCCCCTCTGTCATAGACAATGAAACCTGCTATTAAAGCAACTACCTGTATAGAAAGACCTCCTGTTCATAAAGACGCCATTTTCTGTTTCCCCTGAATATTGTTTTTCTCTGAAATGTGTCCGAAAGGAACCTGTAGAAAAAGACAACCTGCTTTTAATATAGAAAAACCACATTTTGCATCTGCCTTGACTAGATACACCAGTTTCCCTATGAAAGCTCCTAAAGGGTTTATTTGAAGAATAAAAACATGCTCTGGAACATCACAAAACATACTTGATAGTTTCATAAACGTTCACTGCATGCTAATCTTTTCTTGCTTTTATTTTTCCCTTTGGCAATACAGGAAAACGCTTTCAGTCTCCTCACACTTCCAGTCAGTCAGAAGATGCCTCAGAGCTCATCGTCATAAAGAGTAGAACCAGGCCGGAGACTGCCAAAGCGGATTCTACCTCCGTGAATCAAGACGAGAAAGACCCGTATGACTTTGTAGATTCCTCTACTGTCAGTAGTTTACCAGTTGTCTCAAGAAAGTCTCCTCCGAAAGATGGTGGAGGTGATGCAGATCGTGCGAAGGCTGCGAAAAAGCAGGGTGGAAAGGCAGCTGGAGCCAAAAAGGGGAAAGGTGAAAGTCTCATGACGTTTCGCCACGATGTGGGAGTTGAAGAAAGCAGCCAGGATGAGTTTGTGATCCACAGTCACACATTTGGATTCAAGAACAAGGGGAACGGCAGGGATCAAGGTAAAAGTCAGCAATCCGCCAAGGGCCTGAAGACGTCACCTGAGTCTGACCATCGTCAGGAAACTACCGAGGCTGAAGATGATGATCTAATGGCACTTGAGAAACCTCGCCATTCCTCCAGGAGAAAGATGAAAGGGAAACTGGACAGTGATGATGCGTACGTTCGCCGCATTCAGAGAGAAACAAAGGAACTTGCAGAGTTTGCTAGTCGGATGCAGGACCAGGAAGAGGAGTTTCCTGACATTGAGGTCACAAGAGATGTAGCCCGTGTGACTGAAGCTTATGAGGACACCAGTATCTCTACATTTGTGAAGTCTGTCATGAAGAGCCTCCCTAAGCATAGGAGAAATAAGGATATCCTCAAGAATGCCATCCATGGAGAAGGAAAGACCTTCGACAGATTGGACAAGGTTCGGGATGGTGAGGTAGATGAAGAGGCAACCCATGCAGAAAAGGAAGATCTAGAGAATGCTGAAGAACACCCTCATCATCGCAGCAAGCGAAGCTCCTCAGATTCTAGAAATAGAAGTTTGAAGTCCATGTCAGGAAGTCGGGATGCTGAAGTTGGAGATGAAGAGGAAACTTCAAAGCCTAAGAAGAAAGTAACTTCTCATACTGATGCCTCAAGAAAAGAAGTGCTTAAAGGAGCCGAGGACAAGTCTTCAAGAAAGACCACGAGAAGAGCTAGTAGGGAATCTATGAAAGGTGATGAGAGCCTTACTGAAGGAGAGATAAGCGTAGACGACATGGTCAGTGCACACATGGACAGCATCTTAGGGAACAGGTCAGGTAGCAAGAAGGAGAGTGCTTCAAGAAAAGCTGAGGAGAAAAGAGTCAAAGAGAGAAGAATGGTTTCACGTATGGGCGAGCTTGAAGTGAATGATGAGGTTCTGAGGCGTGCAGAGGACAGCATTTCTAGACGGAGTAAGATGATTGTGGCATTAGAGCACAGCAGCATCGACCTGAGTGACACTGAACAAGATGAAGAAGTAGAGAAGATACAGAGAAAGAGATCTGTAGAAAGGGAGGTGTCCCACACATCCGATGGTTCAGGCAAAAGGGCCAAACGATCATCAATGTCTTCGATCCCAGGGGATCAGGCTCCTGGTGCTCCCACGACCAAGGTTCAGTCTTCGAAAGGCCACAAAGAAAGGCAATCAAAGCACAAGCAAACCCGATTGGACCAATCAGATGATGGAGACATGTATGATTATGAACTTGACCTGGAAGAGCTTCAAGCATCCAGAAAGAAGACTAGGGGAGTTAAACCTGAACAGCAGAAGGACAGTTTCACCCAGAAAAGCAAGACCGTGACACCAAAGACCACTATTGATGATACCCCTATGTATTCTCCCAAGAACAAAAGAAGCATGAAGGACAGTGTAGACCTAGAAGAGGCACGGTCAGCGAGGATCAAACCCAAGACAGTGATCACCACACGTGACGAGACGGAACGGTCAGCAGTGAAGGTGTCCAAGGACAGCAGGAGACACTTTGGATCTCAGATTGAGGAATCGGAATCAGAAGAGATCATGGAAACGGAAACCACCACCTCTCCTGATGACACATCTACTGTTGTATCAGTGGCGAGTTTCAGCAACATGTGCAAGGTATGTGGTCTTAATCTTTCATCATCAAATTTATGGCCGTTGTGTCTATGTAAATCAAGTTGTTCATTGAATTTGATAGCGCACGTTTTTCCTTTTGATGCGTCTGTTTTGAGCTCGGAATCAAATTTGATCTGAAAAACAAAATTACATTGTATAAAAGAACTTACACATGTACTGTTCTTCACTGCATTTTCCCTTTTAAACTCTTGTAGCGATTTTGTTTGTAGAAAAAACCAGGGTTGAAAAAAAAAAAAAAAAAATCCTCCATCTATCTCTAGTAGATGTAGACTTAGCGCATATACAATGTCTGTATAATATGTACCTATCAATACTTTTATTGCGCTGTATGAAATATACAATTTCATTTGATAAATTGGGACCTTATACATAAATAGAAGAGTTTTCAATACTCCCCATACACATGTCAAACATTTGCTTGATGTATTTGTGTAGTGGAAACATATTATACATACTTTTTGTGTGTATTTTATTACCTATCTTTAGACAGTTCTTGTAAGACAAATATTGATAAAATATGAAAATTTACTGCATGATCTTTACATTAGAAGTCAAAAGATCTATAGTAGATGTGGACTTAATGCATACATGCATGTACATAACTGAGTATAAAATACAATGCTTTTGTTTTACTTTTTTATTTTAGTTGAATAGATCATACGTGTTACTTGTACTTGGAATTTTTGAATATTCGATCAATATTGGCTTTGTTTGACCTGGAAGCTTGCCTTGGGCTTGGATGTCTAGCACCAGCTAATATTTTTTCCCAGTAAATTCCATCCACAAATGAAATTCACAGTAGGCTTACAAGTAATACAGAACTTTGATTAAATTTGATACATCGCAAAATGAGTTTTTTTTAAAGCATAATTTATGTTATGAATTTTGATTATTTTCAAAAATTCATTTATTTATTATTTTTATTATTATAATTTTTTTTTTCTGAGGGGGGGGGGGGGGGGTAAAGTTATGCATACATCTATATGTACACAAAATAATGAGAGAGAGAGAGATGGAAAGTTTGTGTGATTGTAAAATTGGCCACAGACTCACAGTACATCTATTGATTAAACATATTGTTTCTTTTTTCTAGGACTTGTTAAAATCATCTGGCAAAGGGATTGCCACAGGTCGTAAAAAGCGACATGTACAGAAGGTGGATTACAGGGAGTCAGAAAAGTGAGAAACTTTGCCTTTCTTTAACCTTATTTTTACCTTCGCAAGTTCAGTCAATGTTTACATCCATTGTATTTGTAAACATGGGGAATGATTAGCCAGCCCACACATTTACATATGCAATAAATTTGTCATTATGAGTTTTTCATGTGTTTTCTTAGTTATTTTGGGTAAATACAGTATGTAGAGGTATTTATGATTTATCTCCATTCACAAATATTCTTGCAAAACTTCTCTTGACTTTTCTCAGTATTATGTGTTCATCAAAGTTAAAAGAGATGTAGTGCACCTCCATTAACCGTTTCAGGATAGGATTTATTTTAAGGGTTGAATTGATCACATGTTCTAATATGACAACAATAATGTTTTCTGTTAGTGATGTTCATAGATGCAAGAAAAAATGGATGCAGCGTATGCAGAACTTTTTGCTCTTTCTACTTGTGGTATATCTCTTAGGGCTCTGCATCAAAAAGTATTAAGCCAAACCACAAAATGTGGAATAATTGTCCTCAAAGGCGTATACTGTGTCTGACCAGTAATAATCCCTGTACTGTGGTTTAACTTGAACTTGCTTCCCTTTCATCATTAATTTTGATAGCTCCTACAGTGGCTCTGATGATCGTCTTGACCTTCAAACACCTGGCAGATCTACAACAAAGACAGCATGTGAGGTAGGTGTATGTTCTGCAATTCAGTGAATAAGCAACAATTCGTAGATATGATCTGCACATGGGCAGACAAAGGAAGTTTTAATATTAGTATGCATATGATCCTTTGGGACCTTAGTGGGGTTAAAGGGACTTTGTAACATTGTTCAGATGAGAGATAGTGGTGCTATGGTAGTGAATTCAATGCTAGATCATGTACAATTAAAGATAATCTGAAAATTTGAGCGAAAACGGACCTTTATTCATGGTACAAATCGGGAAAAACTGATCCGATCGATTCCTTAATTCTCCCAACTATATTATTACAATTTAATTACATTTTAGGTGAATGGAAATCTCACAAAGCAATAAAATGGCTCTACATTCCATTCCAGACATTTAAGTGTTGACAGATTTTTTATAGCCTGTTTTTATGTCTTTTTTTCATGGAAAAAAGGGATGGGAAAATTCAAAAATGGTTGGGAAAATTTAGATTCACAAGCGCCTCCCATCGACGCCTGTTCGAAACCCGTTGAACTTTGTTAAAAATCTTCATATTGCATGAATTAATTTTGGATTTGGGGCATCGTAGTTGGATAATCCATACATGTACACACATAATTTTACGTGTTTTGCATCCTGATTCAACAGATTTGTGAAATCAACCATCACAATGTTACTAAGTACCTTTAAAATGGGTGCGTGATATTCTTTCTACACTACTATAAATGCTGACAACTAATGTACATGTACCATACCTGCCAACCCTTACAAATAATCCAGAATTTTCAGATTTTCTGGATTTATAGGACCTGAAAATCCGGAATATTCTGATTTTTGTTTTTGTTTTTGTTATTGTTGGTGCTTGAGCTAAATCAAGCTTGTTTTATCATGTGCCGCGATTGGAGAGTTCACGTATTGTGTGCGTTGAATGGCTGCATGCTTGAGCAGCGAATTTGTATTTGCTTTTTGGTACAGATTTAACGCGTATCGCCAGTTACACTGCCGCTGCAAGTGCGATTTCTTATTATCAAAGGCATACCGCACTAAAAATGCCTATTTCTTATTTTCAAATATTGGCAGGTATGCATTCTTATTTTCAAATATTGGCAGGTATGCATTCTTATTTTCAAATATTGGCAGGTATGCATTCTTATTTTCAAATATCAAAATATCGAAAATTTTGATTAAAATCTTACCTAAGATCTAATATCCATAGCTGAGCATAAGATGATTATAACCATTCCAAGAGGAGCTAAATCCATTTTGAGAAAAAAGACATTGTTTACCAGATTTTGTAAAGGCGTCTATAGAGAAGTGATATTGGAAGGAGCATTTTTACATAATTGCTCCCAAAATTTAGGTAAATAATTTGGTTGAAATACGGGTACTTAAAGATGAAGTTGAGTTCTGGTCATGCGATTGCATTGTGAAAGAAACGGTGTGGAACCGACCAGAAAAGGTTGATCATCTAGCATATAAGAATTTGTGTGTATTGCAAGGTTCTGGAATCATCAAAATGATAAGAAATTTGGCCAAGTCTTGGTAAAGTTACAAACACTGTACACAGAAAGATGTATATGGGACTACACGAACACGTGGCGTAAAAAGCCGGCCCCCCGATTTGTACGATGTTACATGCATATTTAGAATATGAAGGCATTTGAAGAGCCATGCTTTTCAGGGAACATGTCTTATCTGATGTTCTTCCACACTTGCATAATAAGAATGAGTAACGCTCACAAATTATTTTTCACCTCTTCCCAGAACTCAACCTTCTCTATATTAAGTGAACAATGTTCTGATATCAATAACGCAATTTTTAACAAAAGTGGATTTAGCTCTTTTTGGAATTAAGCTCTTGTAAATATCACACTGATTCATCTCAGAAACCAACCAGAGACATCTATGAGTACCGAGAGGAGACCAGCTCCTGCTGCACAGCATCCTTCATTGAAGACGCCATCAGTGAACGTAGCTGGCTGGCCGACAGACCCAAACAGAAGGTGTCCACCTACTCCAAGTCAAGGCGGGAAGTCTTTGGCCTCGCCAAGCTCACACAGAACCTGGAGACTGTGAAGAAACCCAGACACAAGCCCCAAGTCAAGGTACTAGTAAACGGATATATGCCAGTCTTGTCAATAGCAATGAATGTTAAGCCATTGCCCAATAGAGCCAAAGGGGAAAGGTAGTTCAATTCAATTCAATTTCATTAAATTTTAATTTATTGTCCAATATTGGAAATTAGTTTTTCTTACATTTTACAAACGTACAATGTGAGCAAAACAAATTTCCAATATTGGACAATAAACTGTTCAGTATTCAACAGGCAAATTTCAATAAAGAGAGTGGCGGGGGTTGGGAGGAGATGGATTATTTGAAATATTACATATTGGGTCATAGGTAGTGTAACTAGAACAAAGACAGAATTATGTGATTAGACAAAGATCACAATTAACCTCAACACTTAATGAGCCTAGACACCAGAGCTAATATTTGTGTGTATCTTATCCAGTTAATCTAAATATGAGTTACATGTACAGTGGATGTAAGCACAGATGGAAAAACAAGATTGATTAATTGTAGTGGTACAAAATAGTATGGAGGAAACAATTCATCTTTTTGGATGACCAGAAGCTAGAGGAATCTTGACTAAAAGGTTAGATACCAGCCTATTTCTGGATGTCAACCTGGCCTTTGTGTTTTACTGTTGATGATTTCAACATAATGCCAATGCTCCTAAGGAAAGAAAATCTCTTGAGCACTGTTGATAAGACATGGTACTGTTGTGACTGATAAAAAGACATGGCCACTGTAATACTGTATTCAAAAGAGGATTGAGTCTGCATTTGGTTGGAGGACTTCTAATCAATCCAGATCAATCGCCAGTCTTTATAAGATATGGCCCTGGTCTGCATTTAAACGTGGCCTAAAGTCTTTGATTTATTGTTGATGAATGCAGCAGAATGCCAATGCTCCAAAGAAAAGGAAATCCCAGAGTTCTAAGGAAGAGGAAGAAGAGGAACTCCCTCTGTATTACTATGCAGATGAGGAACAGCAGGTGAAGAAAGCAAAGAAACAGACCAAGAGAGGGACCCAAGGGAAAGAACATGACGACGTGGATAGAGTGCCTTCCCGCCATGAACCATTGTCCAAAAAGGTAATAAAGAACATGGTCAATCATAATGTGGTACCTCAGTCATCCTATGGAGACCGATGCCAGACCGACAACAGACTTCATTAAATCATAGCCTGCCATAAGGCTGCATGCACGCTACCGTTATAGTGCTTTGTACATGCGAGCGAGCCTTGGCTTCGCTGACTTGTGCATGCTTGCACGCATTCGTATTAGCAGTTATTTTTCATGCTTATTGGACTGTGCTGTGTGTTTCGCATGCGCTATTCATAGAACCATCGCGTTAATCAGATTATCAAAAAAAAAAACTTTGCATGGGGGGATTTGGGGCTTGGCACAAATGACAATGGGGATTAGCCCTGTGGCACAATAAGAGTTAACCCAAATGACCCAAAATTTGTCAACGTTGAAAGGCTTGGTGGTGTGAGTGAGGTATTAGGATGATGGGTTCTTGGGTAGCTCCTGTATATGCCTCTGCCGAATCCTCATTGTGCTGGCTTTGAAATTCCATACATGTATGTTTAAGTGACTGATTTTATTACAGATGTGTCTGCCATGTTTGCAAATCCATGTTTACAATATTATACAAAACAATAAAGTCATTTCTATAGCGCTCTTACAAACTAACTTGTTTCACACCGCTTTACATAAAAATTATCAAAGAAGTTATTGATCATGGTCAAAGAGGAGAGTTTTGAGACATTTTCGGAAGACATCCAGCGAAGGTGATAAACAAATAACATGTGGAAGCTCATTCCAGAGTTTGTTGTTTGTCTTGTAATAACAATAATGATAATGATTATAATAATAATGTGTCTTGGTCAGCCAGGGTAGCCTCATCAGTATAAAAACTGTTCTCCTCGAGGGCCCTGCATTCATATTATTAGAGCAATCTCTCTGTACCAAAATGGATCAAGTCCTGATTCCACACTTCGAGGGGTCAGGGACACAAAGACGTAAATCCAATTTGGCCATTTTGAGAAACAGTGGTTTGTGTGTCACTGAGCACTTGGGCCTTACGGAGTTAAGTCTATGTTTCACTAGGCATTGATTGACTTTAATGGGGTGTTGGGTGGATTGAAGTCTTTGTGTTTTCAGGAAAGCCCACATTTTTCTGAACATTTTGATATGAGTATAATACTCATTTTGGCAAAATATGGAGTAACGTCTTTGTGTCACTGAACCCTCGACATGTACACGTTTATGGCATGCTTTGTTGTTTGCAATGCTTTGTGACTACTGTACACACTCTGACTCTCTTTTACAGCCCAAGAGCAGTTGCAGGAGAAGCCTCGTGGAATGCATGTCCAGCATGAGCGGTAGCATCAACCACATGTATGACAGCTCTCAAGATGTGAGAGATGAAGATGATGATGGAGGAGAGGAGAACGATGGAAGAGAGGAGGAGGAGGAGGAGGAGGGTAGACTACCAGCCACGCCCGCTCTGACCATCGAGATGATGACTTCCCAGATGTCCACATGGAGTACTCCAGGGAGTGGCACCAGGACACCCAGAACACCAAAGGTAGGTCATAATCAATGTAAGAGATATGAGTTCTGCAAGAGAGTGCAGAATGATGAAAGGGAGGAGGAGGAGGAGGAGGAGGGTGGTAGACTACCTGCCACGCCGGCTCTGACCATCGAGATGATGACTTCCCAGATGTCCACATGGAGTACTCCAGGGAGTGGCGCAAGGACACCCAGAACACCAAAGGTAGGTCATAATCAATGTAAGAGATATGAGTTCTGCAAGAGAGTGCAGAATGATGGAAGGGAGGAGGAGGAGGAGGGTAGACTACCAGCCACGCCCGCTCTGACCATCGAGATGATGACTTACCAGATGTCCACATGGAGTACTCCAGGGAGTGGCACTAGGACACCCAGAACACCAAAGGTAGGTCATAATCAATGTAAGAGATATGAGTTCTGCAAGAGAGTGCACCTCCTGTAGTCTATTAGGCAGGCTCGACATGAACAGGTGCCTGGGACACATGGATACAGTCCCTAAAAGAGTGGAGCTCTTTTCAGGTGTATCTTCTCTTTGGAATAATTTACCATTGAATTTGAGAATCATAACTTCCTTAGAGACCTTTAAATCCAAGCTTAAATCTCATCTTTGTTAACAATACCTGTACTTGCACTATCATACTCATCCAAACTCTCTTAGTCTTTCTATTTTTCTTGTGCGCTTCGGAATAGAATTGTCTTTATAGACTGTGCTATATAAATACCTATGATTATTATTATTATTATTATCATCTCAATGGAGAAATTCTCTGGTGTTTGCTCTCAGCGAAAAAAATAAGGGGATATCAATTGACATGAAACCTCAGTAGTCATGGATTACAGTAATTGTAAGGGTTGGAGATAAAATGATTGGAGGGGGGAAGGAAGGATAAAATGGATAGAAAGAGAATGAAGGAAGAGAGTGGGAGGAGGAGGAGGAGGAGGAGGAGGAGGAAGAGGAGAAGTTTTGTGGAGGAATTTAGGATACCATCCAAACCCCTACTGCGCATCCTTTTTTCTTTGATTTGTATAACCTCAAGAAGGAATTTCTCTGTTTATGGTTTAAGTGATGAAAGGGTGATATAGATTGACACCAAATGGATAGGAATGATTAAAGAGCCTTGAAGTGGATGATGAAAGAGACTTAAAATGGAAGAAAGGATATGAGTGATAGAAAGTGAATGATGAAAGAGAAGAGGAGGTGGTTGTGGTGGGGGGGGGGGGGGGGAGTGAGTAGGAAAATTAGTCATGCCCCCTATAACTATTATTAGACACTGACATCTCACATCTCTACATGGACTACTCCAGGAAGTGGTCATAGGACACCAAAGATGTGTCATGATCATTCAGTGGGGTCACATTATAGTATGCATTTAAATTTTAAAACACTCCCCTTGATAAAATCCTGCGTACGCCACTGTACACATGCAAATTATTTTGCAAAACAGTTCTAATTGCTGGTTTTAAGAAAAACCAATGAGGGGTGGAGAACAGTCATACTGTATAAAATTACCTTATTCAGTCTTTCATCTGAGTGTTTATGGACAATTATAGTTCAATTTCCCACTGTCTTGTTTAGGGTGGGTGCACTCTTAGTCTCTCATGCATGATTTGATACTTAATTACCATTCCATGAACTATTTCAGTCTGCTGGTCCGGGTAATTATATGGTATTATACCAGTAATTAACCCTTACTGTACTGGGCTATTTTGAGCACCTCGTGACGGGGGGGGGGCCTATGATTTTGGCCATCGAAAGTCTGATGAACGCGAACATTTGCATGTTTGTAGATATTTACGTAAGGAACAAGATGGTATGATTAATTTTTTCCTAATATGCACATTTTTGTTGTTATAGCCTAATTAATTATGCAAATTGCTAATTTTATGCATTTTACAGAAAACTCTTCATATTTGTCTGTAGACTTATGAAGAATGTTGAAAATGTATTGAATAAATGTTTCCTTCATCTCCAATTCATGAGGTTACATTATTTTTATGATATTTGAAAATGCATAGGTTAATTTGCATAAATTATGAATATGCATTCATGAATATCAAATCTAGAAATATACAAGGAACTAGAATCATTACAAAAATTGTCAGACTCCACTTTTTGAATGTTAATTGAAACCCATTATTCATATGAAACTTCTTTTCTAACACAAAATAGTTATTTTGATGTAATTAATAATGATAATTTATGCAAATTTGATGCGATTTTCAAATGTTTAGTTTCTTTTGTATTTTATTGTTTTTTATTTTCTTTTGTATTTTATTGTTTTTTTATTTCTAATTATATCTATTGTTTTATTTCTAATGTATTCTTTTGTTCTGGAATACATCAAGTTACTTTGAGAAACATAAAAGCAATTTGAAATCAATTCATAGTATTCACATTTCTGCTTGTACATGAATATAAGCAATTATAGCATATTTTTGATGACATGCGCATACTAATTGTTATGTAATACCTTACAGGTATATCCGATCTCGACGAAAATGGTATCAAAATGTGTGAAGACTTGAGGGAAAAAAGTCACGAAACGACAATTCAAAAGTCTAAGCTGTTGCGGCGCAATCTCTGAAAATGTCCCCCAGTACAGTAAGGTTAATTAAGTAGTGAACTGGTAATGTAATATTTGCAGTGCTTTAATTTTTGCGCATTTCGCTCTAAAGTCGGTGTCTGCAAAAATTAAAACCTGTGAATACATACGCATGACTTCATATTCATGTTTTAAACGGGCTGAGTTGCGTGCAACGCAAATTTAAGAACCCGCGAATATGTTTAAGGGTCGCTCAGCGCAATAATTTGATCACTTGAAAATAACAGCATTTGCAGTAGTGTCCTGTATAACTTAGAGTTGTGGTAGTCCCTGCACTCTTATCTTCTTGGAACAAAATTCAAAATTGATTTTGTCAAAGAAACAGGGTAGGGTTGGCTTTGTGTTTATTGAAATGCGTTGAAATCACCATAGGAAGATAAAGTGTTCAGATTTTGGGGTTCAAAGGTCAAATGTCATGAAGGCCGTAGGTTTCTTATTCTTTTTATATTGCAATCTTTCAAGAATAAAACAAATAGAGCTGTTGATTTAACTGAATTGAGGGGAGGGATGTTGGAGCAGTCGCATTTGGGTAATTCCTAAATTAGGGACCCGCTTTGTGACATTTTTGGTGTCCCACTTACATGAGGAACCAACACGTATTTGTGGCCCTGAGTAATAAAGACTTAAATAATGGAGCAAGATTGTTAAGTGATTCTAGGTATGAGGATGCATTATTATGCTTGGAAATCACTTCGTAATCTTACTCCACTATGTAAGTCTTAAATCAAAGCCACAAATATGTGTGGGTTCCTTATGTAAGTGGGACACCAAACATGTGACAAAGTGGGTCCCTAATTTATGGAATTACCCATTTACCTTGTTGATTCTTGTTATTGCAATATTTCAAAAAAATTGGAGCCTTGAATTTTAATAGGCATAGGCAAAGTGGATATGCTTATTTTTTTCTCTAAATTAAGTCACTGTGATTGCAATTTTCAACCATGTTCATTCATGTTAGTACCTGCATATCATTGCAAGGTTACTATAATAATTGTAATCACTCTTTATTCAAAGAAAACACATAACCGACTCTGATCAAGTCTCATTTTAGATGTAATGACTCTACGTGGCCTCTAGATGTACATCTAGATTTTGCTTGAATGTGAATTCCTCTTGCATTTGCATGTGCAGTGTCCATTTTCCTTGTTTCATTCTAATAAATGTATGTGTAAGTGGACACTCGTACCTATCTTTTGAGACCACAAGAGGGAAGCAGAGAACACTTGTTGCTTCTTTCTTGGTGGAGACAACATACTTGGCCGCTAAGACAGGTTTGACTGGAGGCCCAAATTTGTTCAAATACAAATTCTGCATTTCTACTTCTCCTCTAGTTCATTCTAAATTTGTTTTTAAATAAATATATATGTCTATTCCATTGTGACAAATTTGTTATAGAACTGAATAGAGGGAAACTCCATGCTCATAAGAAACACATGTACTCTTGCTCTTATTTCTATGTGTGCTTCCTAAAATCACTGAGATTTAAAGCTTTGTCCTTCCCATTTTGTTTCAGCAGATACCTGCATAGCAATCTTTCATTAGCTTTTCTAAGAAACTAATGTTTGTAGCCTTGCACGTTAACATATTTAGTTCACCCTACCAGGTTACGTGCAGAGTCTTTCTATTGAAAAAATGCTGATTTCAAGGCCCATTTATTTTTCTAAAATAATTTTTAACACTCAATTTTTCTTGGTCAAATATTCTCTCACTTCAATATACACGTACATGTATCTACATGTATTTTCTACTTAATATATTCCTTGGATATAATTTTTTGAAAAAAATTTAATTTTGTTAATCCGAGTGATTGCACATTTAAAATTACTTTCCCGCATACATGTATT